>JAVLUX010000030.1:15607500-15870000 GCA_032164185.1 Moxostoma hubbsi | reverse complement strand
AGATGAACAGACAGATAGAACAGACAGAATGAAGGACAGACAGACAGACAGACAGACAGACAGACAGACAGACAGACAGATAACAGATAGATAGACAGACAGACAGAGAGACAGACAGACAGATAGATAGATAGATAGATAGATAGATAGATAGATAGATAGATAGATAGATAGATAGATAGATAGATAGATAGATAGATGGATTGTTTGACAGACAGACAAATAGAACAGACGGACTGAAGGAAGGACGGACAGACAGACAGACACATGGATAGATAGATAGATAGATAGATAGAAGAAAGATAACAAAAGTCCATGGGACACATAAAATTGTGATCAGTTAGAAAATATATAGCATGAGTTAAAACAACCTGAAGGACTGATGGATGTCATGATGCCTTTAGGACAGTAAGCCAAAACCAGTTTATCTTTATCACTTTTATAGATTATATAAAAATCTAATTTATGATTATATGATCTACTGTATTTACATAACCTTTCTTTGAGATCCTTGTTTGAAACATCAATATGTTGTTCTGATATATGCTGGTATTTTCACACCAGTGTCCTGAGCAGTTTTGGTACACTCTGTTCACGACACCATTAACCCGTAGAAACTAATCAAGTGGATTGAGATACCAATCACGCCTCAGGAACTCAAGAGTCTTTTGGTTTCTTTTACAACCCATTATGTGTGATAAGATGTGCTGGAGCACAGCTCTTTGTTTTTCTCCTCATTCTTATTTTATGGCCGTTTTGCAAGTTTATTCCCAGCAGGGTAAGGTGCTTCGGGAGGGCAGGTCTGGTTTTTCAATCTTTGGTCCATGGTTGCCTCATTTGATGTAAGATTTTTCTGATACATAATTTTCAACGGGAATATCTATAATGTGAAATGGCAGATAAGTGAATATTTTTTCTGTTGTATTTTTATTCCACATTAGGTGTGACAGTTCCCTATCCGACAGTCAGAAAAGTCCTGTCTTCGTTATACAGACCATAAAAGAAGTGAAAATATCTTCCTTAATGTAACTCCCCATGGTTCTTATCACAATCACATCGTTTTCATATTGATGTCAAGTAGGACCTGATATTTGTAGCCTGGATAGGATAAGACAGACAGGATTTCCCCTGGAGAGTTAATGATTTCCTCAATTCTGTTCATTAATAGGGGATCATTGTGCTGTTCTCAGTTGGGGCAGAAGAGAAAGTGAGAAAGATGACCAGATTCACAGAGAATGACAAAAGGAGTCAGAATGATTTATAGAGCCAGAAAAATTGCTCTTTTAGATCCATAATTTCTGAGCTCCATGGGATTTTCCATTTTAGATCAATTGTCATTGTTCTTCAAAGTTTGTCCTTGCACAGGGGACATTTAGATGATTAGGTTCTTAACGTCATGCCCAATCTACCTTTGTGCCCAAGAGCAGTTTTTTCAAATAGCTTTGCTCTAAATTGAGTGGCAGCCATGGGGCCTAACAAAGCAATGCAGGAAATGTCTGAGGCAGTCACGCTGAACAATTACACACCAGGCCTGTAAATGCCACCAACCTGATTCACTAAAACAAATAAGAGGAGATCTTACACCCATAATGCAACTAATGTTTTTAAAATTGGCTTTTTTTGTCCTGTTTTTGGATCTTCAATTATGTTTATTTAATTTTATTTTTTTGTAGAGCTAACCATACAATTTTTAAAAGTATCTGTATTTCATCATATGTTTTTTTCTTTACTTTTTTCTCTCCCCTTTTCTCCCAATTTGGAATGCCCAATTCCCAACGTGCTCCAAGTACTCATGGTGACTCGCCTCAATCCGGATGGCGGAGGACAAATCTCAGTTGCCTCCGCGTCTGAGACTGTCAATCCGCGCATCTTATCATGTGACTTGTTGAGCGCATTACAGCGGAGACATAGCTCGTGTGGAGGTTTCACGCCATCCAACGCATCCACGTGCCCCTCCGAGAGCGAACCACATCATAGTGATCACAGGGAGGTTACCCCGTGTGACTCTACCCTCCCAAGCAACCAGGTCAATTTGGTTGCTTAGGAGACCTGGCTGGAGTCACTCAGCATGCCCTGGGATTCAAACTGGCAAACTCCAGAGGTGGTAGCCAGTGTCTTTACTAGGCCCCATGTTTTTGTATTATTATTATTTTGCATACTTGTACTTTTACTTTACTACTTTCCTGATCTCATGAAAATCCAATTACTATGGCTTCATTGATGCAAAATGATATTATGTGGTTCTTTACATACAGTATGTCAAGGCAGTTGAATTAAATGTCTACTGTGTGGCACTAAAAGCGAGTTAAAAGTTGTAAAAAACGATCAAGATTTAAATAAAATAACACACCCCCCTACCCTAAATCTTCAACCTAAACCTAACCAATAGTGCAATGGCTAAAGCAACTGTCATTTCGTGGTGCTTCTATGACACTTTTGGCTCTTATGTGTTGACTTGTGTACTCTCCAGGACTTGCACCCCAGACCTTTGCACCACAAATGCAATGCTCTATCAGTTGAGCTACTGCTCAACTAAAGCACATTTGAATGTAAATGTAGTTGGTTATGTATTGCAGATGATAAAATGTATAGTTTTACAAGCCATACACACTAATAAAAACATTTTGATGTAAAAAAATAACATTGTGTGAGGAACAGGGTGATTAGTGTTTATGAAGTGATAATCTGCCATTTTACTCGTGATTTGTGTGAAAGAGAATAAAAGTAATCCTTGTTGTAGCTCTAGTGTTCATTTCACCAGGAAACTGCTGAGACACGTACAAGGTTTAGGTGCTTCTGTGAGACCAGGTTACATATTACTCAAATTTACTTCAGAAAAAAAACATATACTGGTCTTGTTATTCTGAAATTAACAAATGAATAACATAAAAAATATTGGACAATTCGTTGAAGTGTGGGAGAATCTTTCAAGAAGAAAGAGGGCATTGAAAAAGAACTACAGAATGAGACGCTCTTTGAGGTCATGTAGGCTAACAGCAATACTATATGAAACAAGGTAAAGGTGATCCACACAGTCTTTTATGAGGCCGGTAAGGTCTTGATAGAAAGTTGTTCTCCTTATGACCTTTACACTGCTGTACATGAACAGACAAAGAAAGAAAACTTACTTCCTGGAATAGATAGTTACGGTACATTGTCCTGATACCATTACTTGAAAATAGTTACCTTTGATAACTTCAGTCACATTGTTCATTCATCTGTTCTCATCGGGCTTGAAGTTCTTTCAGTCAGAACAAAGGCAAACATAAATATTGCTCTATAAATATTAATTTTCTCCTGCTTAACATTGGTTAGAGCCAATGACTTGCTGCAAATGTGCTTGTCGTTCAATTCCTACTCTTTCATCATTTCTTCTTCCCTCTCTCCCCAACACCACCCATTTGTCCAGCTCTTTATGGTTCCACATCTTGTAATCCTGCCCCTTTATTGCCTTCTCTGTGAGCGGCTGTCAAGGATAAGGCAATTAGCTTATCACCGGGACATGATTTATAGAATATACAAGTGACACAGTCCTTGCGAAACTACACGGTGCCTCTTTGATTTTGGCAAAAATTCGCTCTCCATGACTCCGTTTCAAGACGTACCAAAGTCCCAGTGTCAGCCCTGCTGAAAAGGCCTAGTTAACTAGCATACAATTCCCATGCTGGTTTAGCTGGTGGACCAGCATTGCCATGTTGCGCACTACGAACAGTATGGGTTTTTTGCAATTTAACCACAGAAGTGTTGCTGGTTAAGCTAGTCAAAAAGCAACCATTGTCTCATAGAAACACATTACTATAACAACATTTTTGCTAAATAATTGTGTGTGAATCATACTGATTGGGGCAGTTTCGTAGCTAAGTGAACACTAGAGGTGCTACAACAACATTGACTTTTATTTCCTTTCATGCAAATCAAGTAAAAGAGCCGATTATCTTTTTTTAACACTTGTTCTTCAAACAATGCTATTTTATGGCATCAAAACACTTTACAATAGTGCATGACTAAAGCAATATATTTTTACATTCAGATTAAAATGTATTTGTGGTATGGGGGGGCATGGTCATGTGTTGGTCTGCAGGAGAGGGAGAGTGGTAAGGCTTGTCACCTGTGTTATGAGTACTGTAACACCTGTCTCTAATTATAGGGCCTCCTCGATTACCAACACCTGAGGTAAGTCATCCAGCACTGGTTGGTTGGTTGTAGCCCCGAGCAGAGTCACCAGGACTTCAGATGGCTGAGCTTCGGGAGGCAATGCCGCAAATTCGCCTTTGCACATCGGCTCCGGGATGCCTGCCAGAAATGGTTGCTGGCCAAGGGAACCTGTGGCACCGTGGACATCGTAGTGCCCGGTGACACTGGAGGAGGCCATCCAGCTGGCAGAGGACTTTATGGTGGCGTTTCCAGGAGGCAGCGAAGTAGTGTCCTTTTTTCTCTCTCTTCCCTCTCTCATCTCTCTCCCTCCTCGGTGTCCCATTCTATTATTCAGGAGCCCGTCCAGGCCCCTCCCCTTGTCTGTTTCTCCTACTCCCCCTGTCTCTCTCTGCTCTCTTCCCCAGGTTGGCGAGACCACCCCCATGAGTGTGGTATGTAAGCCTGGGCCAGTCTGTCGGAGCTGCGGGGAAGCCGGGCACTGCCAGGATGACATCAATGTCAAGTGATGGAGGTGGGGACACTGATCTGGATCCCTGACGCTCCGAAGGCCACCCCTGATCGGGCGGGAGCATATAGGATACCCCTAAGGGTAAAAGGGGATACACATCAAGCTTTGGTAGATTCGGGTTGTTCTCAATCCTCTATCCACCAATGCTTGTTGCAAGGCGGGGCATTGGATAGGAATACACAAGTGAGGGTGAGGTGTATGCATGGTGACATTGACAAGTATCCAGTGGTTACCACTGAGATACGATTCAGGGGAAAAATGCATAGAGTCGAGGCTGCGGTTATTTCCCGCCTCACCCATCCACTAATTCTGGGAACCAATTGAACCGTATAATTGCCCATTTCCTTTGGCCAGGCATTCATGTCGATGTACGCAAATGGTGTGCGGCATGTCGTGAATGTCAGTTAGTAAATCTACCGGCCACCCCAAAAGTGCCATTGTGCCCTCTGCTGTTGATCGAGGTCCCCTTTGAGAGAATTGGCATGGACATTGTCAGGCCATTAGAGCATAATGCACGCAGGCATTGCTTTGTATTAGTTCTGTTGGTCTATGCAACGCAATATCTGGAAGCAGTGCCTCTATGCGACATCTCAGCACATAGTGTTGTGGAGGCACTCTTCAAAATGATCTCCCGAGTGGGGATTCCTAAAGAAATCCTCACTGAACATGACACAATGCACAATACAATACAATGTCACGTACACTACACAAACGGTACAAATGATTAGGCATTAAATCAATTCACATCAGCGTTTATCACCTGCAAACCAACGGGTTGGTTGAACGATTTAATAAGACCTTGAAAAACATGATTCTTAAGTTTGTAAATGAAGACACAAAAAATAAGGATAAGAGGCTCGAACCCCTGTTGTTTGCAGTGCGAGAGGTCCCGCAAGCCTCCACAGGGTATTCCCAATTTGAGCTACTGTATGGGCGTCGGCCACATGGCATGATTGATATCATATGGGAAGGTTTGGAGGATGGACCTTCGAATAGCAAAAAAACAAATTCAATATGTTCTCGACCTTTATAGCAAAATTCCACAGTTTAGGGCAGGTAACACAGGAGAATTTGCTCCAAGCACGAGAATGACAACACCGACTGTATGTTGCACTTGACTACGTGAATTCACACAGGGAGATAAAGTGCTTGTATTGCTGCCCACTTTGAGCTCCAAATTACTCACCAAATGGCAAGGACCCTTTGAGGTCACACGATGAGTTGGAGATCTCGATTATGAGGTTAGACCAACGGATTGTGGAGGGGCACGCCAAATCGACCACCTCAACCTCCTCAAACCATGATGGGAGGCAGTGCCTGTAGCCTTGGCTACTGTAGTTCTGGAGAGGGTGGAGCTTAGTTTGGAGGTGACTCCCAAACCAAATTCATTCTTGCAGGTCCCTTGTGGAGACCACCTCTCACTGTTGCAGCTTACAGACATTGCCCGGTTGCAAGCGGAATTTGCGGACGTGTTTTCACAACTTCCTGGTTGCATGAACCTTATAGAGCACCATATTGAAACCATCCCAGGGGTGGTGGCTCGTAGCCACCCCTATCGACTTCCTGAATACAAGAAAAAGATTGTTCAGGAAGAATAAGAGGCAATGCTTGTAATGGGAGTAATACAAGAGTCGCACAGCAATTAGGCCAGCCCAGTAGTTCTGAAACCGAAGAGTGATGGCTCGGTCCAGTTCTGTGTTGACTACCGTAAAGTGAAAGCTGAGTCCAAATTTGATGCTTATCAAATGCCGCGGATTGGTATCAAATATAACACCTAATTTCTTTGCTGAAATTACAGGAAATACCTCTTTTAAGAGCTTAGTTCGTATTGGATCTAACAAAAATGTTGAGGCTTTTGATGTTTCGCTAATTTTTTTAGCTCTTCATGACCTATGACAGCGAAGGATTGAAGTTGTATGTGAGGAAAATGATGCCATTCAACTGTTCTGCTGGATTTTTAGGACCAAATTTAATGACCAGCTGTGGGTTTAACACTTCCAAGTGTCAAGGGCTACCCTTACATAAATGGAGAGTTCTGACAAACTTGCTGCAAACAACCCTTCATTGTCACCAAACTTTCAGCAGGTTCAACTCTACTGGTAAAGAGCTGCAAACTTCTGGCAAACATCTGCAGCGAATCTCAAGCTCACTTGTGTTTTTGTAAGGGTATTTTTTATTTTTTTTGTTGGGCCAGTCACATCAAGCTATGTGAAAACACGTCATCGTTTGGCAAATAAACCATGAACTTAATGTGCATTTTACCCTAGAAAATCCACCTCTGCCTAGCGCATGAAATGTAAATGAATTTTGATAATTTATTCGCAAATCAAGCCTTTCCATTCAGGATTTCTTATGCGCAGTTTCAAAATGTGCATAAAATAGTTGGATGGAAACCCAGCTAATACAACAAAATTACATGGTTGTTCAGGAAATGCATTTTTTCATCTTACATTTGATTTTATTGACACTATCTATTAGGTTTAGGTTTGAGGTGTAGGGTTGGAAATAAGGTTGGGCGTTTTACCGGTACTGACGAAAAAACCGTGATACCCAAAAAACTGTATGATATCATTCTGTTGCTAATTTCTAAAACAGAGATAATCAGATTTTTTTCATTAATGTTTACATGAATACATGAATCTGTTGTACAGCATTTTATTTAATAAAAAAAATGGCTATTTTTTGTAAAGAAATAATAATTATGATTTTTTTTAATTAAAACTGTATGTATCAATTTGATTAAACACCATTTGATTATAATGTTAAATTCTAACATTTAACATGGAATTCAGAAATATTAAAACAGAAAACACATAATTTTTATCTGACTTTATGCAGTTCTTTAAATCAAGTGTTCTGTGTAATTTAAGAAAAAATCTGAGGGTTTAATTTGTTGATAATAGTATCAATTTAGTATTGATACGAAGTACCAGGGCTGGTATCGTACCAAAGCCAAAATGTTGTTATCTGAGCAACCCTAGTTGGAACACCAGTACACTAGCATCCGGTGTTGTGGACCAGCATTCAAAACACTTCAGTAGGGTGATTCAGGGAGAGAGTGACTTGTTTTAGCAAGCTCTTTGCAAATACATTGCATCGCTGTGCATCAGTGCCTAACTTTTAATGCCATTTAGAAAGCCTTGGGAGGTCTTAATAACCCCTTATGAAAATGACTGAGGCCATGTCTCTGAGTTTCCCACTCCCTGTGTTTGTGTGACAGAGTGAGAGGTCAGATTGGTGCCAAGCTTGATCCCTCCTGCCTTATCTCAGGTAATATCCCATTTCTCAAGGCATGTGATGTTGAGCAATGGGGTTGTAAAGCAGCGCAATGCTTTATGAGTGTTGCTTAGAAACTCAGGCTTCGCTGCACGCTCAATGACCGATCTGCCGCAGGGCCTTCGTCTCTCTGTGCCGAGACATTGCTAAGTAATTCACTCATGTTTGCTCTGCATCAATGTGGATACGGCTGAATTGGTTAAGATTAAATCACAAAAAACACTGGTCTGGTGAATTTGAGATAATAGAACAAAAATGACCTCTTAATAGTTCTGCTCATCTGTCCTGCAAATTATTATAGTCTTTTCGGATGTTCGGATTCACTGCTATAATGTTAGGAGCTGCGTCTGAATTCACATACTGTCAGAATATGTACTGCGCTTGATGAATAATGAATACATTCCCAAACATATGTTACCAGTCCTGCTCGGCCCGCTCTGAGTGGGATTCGAATCGGGGTCTCCGGCATGGGAGGTGGGTGCGCTAATGAGGAGGCTAAAGGCTACAGCCTCTTGAGGTTCACACATAACGTACAGCTATCACATACCTGCTGGCTCCCGTTAAATATACTTCTTAAAGTTTCCCTTGACCCAAATATATTACATAGTAACAACAACCGTTTGCTTTGTTAAGCAAGTGCAATTTAACCACAAGGAACAAGGTTTTTTTTGGTATATAGAGTACTTACAGTTGAAAAGAGATGTCCAACTCGTGGTTCTCCATTGTTGTTTTTTAATTCAGCATTTTGAAATTGATGTCTCCTCAGTTCCTGAGGTCTAATGGATGTGTCCTTTATGTAGTTGATCATCTGGGTGTTTCTTGCTTACTGTTTTAGGAATACTGAAGATTTGGACATACTACTCATTTGGCATACTGCTTTTGGCATACTGACTATATAGTAGGAAAGCATGCATATTCGAACTCCAGGAGGGTGGTCTGGGTGGTTGCTCACTGGACAACTGCAAGTCTCTATGATCTCCTGATTCCTAGATTTGGCTCGGCCCCTTGAGAAGACAAGGTTTTTCGCCTATTTTTCATTCAAAAACTGTGTCAGATGGATTTAAAAAGTAATAGTAAACTTTGTGAATTTAGGTCTCATACGTTGATGTTTCACACATGGGGTGGGGCAGATGTTGAAGTGTAATACTTAGGGTTAGAGGTTTGTTTAAAGTGCTTTATTGGGATTGTTAAAGTAATATATTCTCACATCGCTGTGCCCTGTGATTACCTGAGTCTATCCAAATCCCGGTAGACTGGTCTCAGCAGGAGGTTTGGAAAGCAGTCATTGGGGGGGGTGGGGGCATATCGAGAGCTTCATTCCTGGACATAGTGAACGGTACGATGGCATGCAGTCTGGGGAGTGGTGGGCACCCAGGAGGACAGTTTGTGAAAGTGCAGTTGGACCCCCATGGACTGTTGACAGTGTTTGAGTGAGTGAGTGACTATGGGAGAAGAGGTTGAGTATGCGCTGGCACTGTGTTGAAATGCAGATGAACCGAGCCTCAGAGCGAGGGGTCGAGAGGCATGCAAGAAGGGAGGGGGTACCGAGGTGGAAAGGTCAATCTGATGCGGCTCTTCATGGTTGGAGAGGGCCTGTTTTTCCATGAGGATGGCTCCAGTGGTCGGGGTTAATGTGCTGGCTGAGGAAAGGAGATGTGCAGATGAATTAATTAGTGAAGTAGCAGAGGAGCATGGAGACAGAAAGGCAAGGGGGCAAAAGGCAGAGTCCAATCTGAAGGGGGGCAGGATGGTGATGACCGACCTGAGCTGATTGTAGTTGCTTGTGGCCTGTTCATTATGTATACTCAAGCCTGGAATCATGAATTATACTACATGGTTCCTTACATGTCTAGTGGCAGTTTTGAGGTGAAATGTCCACTGAGTGGTGCTAATGCTCAGTAAATATTTTGCCCAAACAGATAAGGTTTTTAAGGTTACTACGCAATCGAGTTTTAAATCAACAAAACCAACCTACCCTAAACCTTAAACCTTAACCTAACCAATAGATGTAGAATGTAAGATGAAAAATGCAATTGCTGAAGCAACCATGTCAATTTGTGGGGAATTTATGACACTTTCGGCTCACATGTCGACTTGCACGCTCTTCAGGACTCCTAACATGGTCCTTTGCATTAGATGAGGAACTGCGCAATTGGATCTTACTCAAACAAGCTTGTAAATATAGTTGGTAATGTAATAAAAACTTTGTATTTGTAATACAAATGTATCACCTTTCAAGTTATTTAAGTAAAAGTGTTTAGATTAATAAATATAATATTTAGTGAGGAACAAGGCAAAAGTAAGTGTTTGTGCACTGATAATGTGCCGTTTTACTTGTGATTTGTGTGAAAGTGAATACAAGTCATTGCTGTTATAGTGCCACTAGTGTTAATTGCGCACGGAAACTGCTGCAATATGAACAACGAACCACGTAAAAAGCTCATTTTGCTAAAATTTAGATATACTGTAGTTACGTGATTCTGTGACACCAGGTTGGTACCAAATGTTCTCACTTTGCGAAGATCTCTTTGATTCTTTTTTGTGTTGGGAGCTGGCGAGCAAAAAATAATTACCTGTAGTTTTTCTTAACTTTTTTTGGTTTAACATGAAAGCACATTAAGCTTCAAGAGTTAAATTAAACATATGTGGTGATGGCCGAAGGGACCAAAGGTGTTTTGAGATGTCAGGACAGACGGCATGGTTGATTGAGTGTGAAGTTTTTCTCTTTACTCATGCAATAATGGATAACTGTGGATTTAACATTAGGTGGCGTTTTGCCAGGAATTTGCAAAAGATTGAGATCTCAGGGGGTATTGAAATGATATGCCATGCAGATCTATTCAGAGACGGAGCCACCTTGCAACAGATTCACACTTGTAATGTAACAGGTTCTGATGATGATGGAACAATTAAAAATTAAATAACAGATAATGATTTCATAGCTCCATTTGAATGCATACGTTTCCCCATTGGAAAATTATTATAATCACAAATTCTTCAAAGATCTTCTCAATATCTTGTTTGTTTCTCAACAAGTGAGTAATGGAGACCAAATGGAGACTTCCCTCAAAAATGTCAGGCTAATAATTTGCCTCAATCACCATTCATTTCCATTGAATTGAAGAAGTATGCAATGAAAGTCAATGGTGACTGAGGATAACATTCTCAACATTAACTTTCAAGTTTTAAGTGTTTGAAATAACATAAGAGTGATTAAATAATGACTTTAATTTTTTGGTGAGAATTTAAATTTTTTGGCGAACTATTCCTTGAACTCTCCGGCTTCTCTGAAGAATTAAAGGACTGTTTTCATGAGAAAAAGAGCAGAGTAATCTCACTTGCCTCTCACTTGAGTTTCAAAAGCGATCTAAAAAAACATCTCATGCTGTGCTTAGATTTGCCAAGATAACAAATAGGGCAAAATAAAAAGTCAAATATTTTAATAGAAACTCAAATATTTCTACAATATTCTATTATATTATACAATTCTATTCACAATAATTGTATCTCTATACTTTGACTGCATGTCAAAAATAATTTTTTGTATCTATTTTAATTTCTCCAAAGGAATTTTAGGAGAAACATCTGAGATAAAGTTGTTACTTAAAAGCATAACTGAAAACTTCGATAAGTCTGATGAGCTATAAAAGAGCAAACTCTGAGCAATGCAGTTTTCTTTTTGTTTAGCAATCTTAAACTCACTGAAGTTGGTGTTGCCTAAACTAAGCTCTCCTACAAATAAGAAGATATTCCTCAAATAAATGTTTCTACTCCAAATTATCACCTGTGTTTTAGATGAACCTTGATGCCGGAAGGTTCTAGTTGAGGGCAGGTTACACTGAAGTGTGTAAAACAATACTACCATTTAGTACAGACCACACCATCATTGATTAGTGTCTGAACTGAAAGGGAAATGTGTTGATTACTCACCTCATCTGTAATACATTAACAACTGACAAAAAAAGAAGTATTATTAAATAGAGGAAATAGATTACCTGCTACTGCTGCTGTCTGAATAGGAGAAAACTCTAACAAAATGAAAGATCTTAACATTTTAGGTTCCAGATTCTGTTGGTTTACATGCACAGTTAATAGGTGCATGATGAGAAAGTTTCTAGATTTATTTTATAATTCTAGAGAAAAGGTATAGACAGAAAATTAAAGAATAAAGTTTTCTCTTATAGACCTTGACATGTTAGAAAATAATCAAGTATTGCAGACCGGATTGTTGTCTTATGTGTTAAGTTTGTGGGTGATCGAGCCAAACAGTGGAAAATTGAAACCACATTTTGAAACCACTCGGTGTCCTGGAAAAGATCATCAGAAAAGTGTGCGGATTGACGGTCTCTGACACGGAGGCACCTGAGATTCGTCCTCTGCCACCCGGATTGAGGCGAGTCACTACACCACCATGAGTACTTAGAGCAAAATTGGGAATTGGACATTCCAAATTACAAGAAAAAGGGAAGAAAAAAAGAAATACAGTCAACAGGAATGCATAGTTTATTAACTCTATCACCTACTCCCAACCCTAAAACTAGCCATCAATGGAATAAAAATGTCAATGTTTATTGTGAATATGCAAATTCCACATCACTCGCTGGCACTTGACAATAATTCAGTAGTAAGGGTTCGATTTCAGGGTACAAATCCAACTTTTGGAAGCTACATGTCGATTTCCAGTGTGATCATTTGTGGCTTTTTACTGTTCCAAAAGCTTCCATAATAGGTTTGGTGTGTCAGTAGAAAGTGCTCATAACTCCATTTAGCCCTGGTGATTCTTTGAATAACCTTACATAAAAGAAAACAAAAATTAAATCAAGCCTAATTGAGACTTCTACCTAAGGTGTATTTTCGGAAAACTGTGTGTACTCCTCCTCGGCTATGTTTGCTCTGCAGTGTTTTGGGTAAGACATTCTGCTTCTCATGGTTGCTGATGGCCATCCTGTGTGCTCTTGCATTAATGAGGCAGCTCTAAACCTAGTCTTAATCGCAGAGGAAACCAAGCAGGTAATTGCCTTTGAATGTTTAATTGTGTGTGTATTTTGGGTGGGGGGCGAGAGGTGGAGAGACATTGAGTGGATTTGGAGAGGAGGATCAAAATTACATTTTGGACATCACTGGTTTTAGTCCTCCAGTTTGACTCTGGAATGGTTTGGAGCTCAGGTCACAGGAAGGAAACTGAGTGCTGATTATAAAAACAAGAATAAGTGGCAGAGACCAGTGCCCAGTTTCAACAAACCAACCTAGTGAGGTTCTTAGCAATCTGCTGTTGTGGTAATTTATTTAGTTACCCCTTGATGGCACCAGTGAGTCAATCTTCCACAGACTGATCCTAGATAACAGGCCAGTGAATGTATTTTATTAAGAGAACTGAAACTCCCATCAGAGCAGCGAAACTTTGGAAACAGCCGCAGAACATGCAAATACCCACCAAACGCACCACACCAGAAACACTAATAACTAACTAACATGCAGTCTTGTGCCCTGTACAGGTATTAGAGGCCTTGGCCTCCTTACGTCTGGAATGTTTAGGAGTGGCAGGGGTGTTGGCTGACTAAACATAGAGGTTATGATAATATATTTCTCCTCTTCTTTTAGTCTGAGTTTTATATGAATTGTAATGACACACAATAAAGATGAAAAGTTCCATTCACTGTAACTTAAAAAGTAGTTGTCTCTGCTACTTTAAAATTTGATTTAGTATCAACTTGACATGGAAAGTTTAAAGCAAGCATACAGTTGACTTTAATGTAAAAATCAATATTTAAGAATTAAATCATAAATTATCTTTTTGATTGCTTACACTTCTACACTTCAACCAACAAAAACATGAATACTTGAGTTATCTTAACATGTCTGATAAGAGGAGTTACTGTATCCCTAAATTATAAGTTATAACAAAGAGACAAAAACAGCATTTTCTTTCCTAAAATAAAATAACTTATTGGATTTGGACTTTGGTAAAGTATGAAATCTGGTAAGTCTTCCACCACAAACCACAGTCATATCAAACAAGACGCAAGCTAACACATTTGTCTTGTATGACCTTTCACTATCATGATGTCCACCTCTAGGCTGGAGGACAAAATGGGATTTGGTTGGCGTCTTTCTTCCCCTTCATTCATGCCTCAGTGTGCCTGCGTGTGTGTTTTTGGGTCATTTGTTTTCTCTGAGTCATTCCGTTTGAATATGTGGCAGCTATTAACTTGAGCGCCAGCTGTTTGATTAATTACTCAGGTCTAGTCAGGTTTACAGGGCTACAGCCAAACATTCACACCTTTCTGAATGGAAGAACTGCTGTGCATGAACTGTACCTATTATTTTCTGTCTTTAAAGAGCAGCCAGCTTGAACTGTCCATTACAAGGTATCGGATAAGTGTCTGGTGCCTATTAATACAATTTTTGCATATTCGTTATGTGAAAAGTAAAAATAAAAAATGAAGTACATTGAAATATATTGATGTACATAGTTTTTGTTTCTCACTGGCATGAGATTTAACAAATATTTGTTTCAGCTTTTTATAGATGTGTGGAAATAAAAGAGAGTTATAAAGTTAGAGCTGGGTGTGTCTTCTTGTGTTTCCCTGATTCTGCAAGTCTCCTCTGTAGTAAATTTGTGAAATATGACTCTTATTTTGTTTTGTTCTGGTATCCATTGTGCTCACTTGATTGATATTGACCCCTTGCCAGCCAGGTACTCAGAATATGTTTACTGTACTGTCTTAGAGTTAAAGGAATATTTCACCCAAAAATGGAAATTCTTTCATAATTTTTTTTATGCCATCCGAGATGTGTATGACTTTCTTTCATCTGCTGAACTCAAATTAAGATTTTTCTTTTGGTCCATACAATGCAAGTGAATGGGTGCCAAAATTTTGAAGCTCCAAAAATCATACAATGTCAGAGCGCAAGAGCGAGACAAAGAGACCCAAGAGCAGAGTAACAAAGATAGACAAACACAAAACGATCAACCTTGTCTCAAAGCACATAATTTACGAGCCCCTGGAAGATGGCGGGCGTTGACCAATCTGAATGACATAACCAAATATTCAAAGTGCCCCTGTCACACTGATAAATGAATGATCCAGAAGCTGGGATAACAGGAATAACAGTCTTTAATTAAGTAAAGAGGAACAAAGGCAGTCTGTCGTTAAAGCACACAGAGCTGGAGAAAATAACTTAAAACGAAGAGCAGAATCCTGTTACGATGAGCTACAGATCAGAGCTTCCTTGGAGCTGGCCTGGAGAGCAGAATTACCAGGCTTCGTCATGGGAAGAATCGAAGAGGGTCACATGCAGCAGCAGCAGCAGGGCACGGATATAACCTTGAAGTTTGACTGTTCCAGATAAACGAGACAAGACAGGGTAAGCACTAAACAGTTCAGACTAGACAGTAGCAGGGGAAATAACGTGTGTCATGTAACAATAATCCGACAAGAATCTACCAGAACAAACACCAGATAAAGGGTGAACACTTAGCGAAAAGTGGAGACAGGTGTCAAAGCAAATCAGCGCGAGAGCTGATTGCGATGACTAACAGGTGTAGGTAGAGAGGTTTGCGGAACGGAGCAGAAGAGAGAAAGAGAGAAAGAGTGATTCCATGACGAGCAAATAAGGTGTGTGTGTGTGTGTGTGTGTGTGTGTGTGTGAGAATAAAAAGGGAAGAAAAACCTGACTCATGACAGTACCCCTCCCTCAACGAGCGCCTCTAGGCGCTCGAGGAAGGAGCCTGATGGGACCGGTAGAAGTCATCAATCAGCGAACGGTCCAGGGCGTCCCGGGCCGGAATCCACCGCCTCTCCTCAGGACTGTACCCCTCCCAGTCCACCAAAAACTGGTGACCACGCCCCCGAGGATGAACGTCGAGGAGCCTGCGGACTCTGTAGATAGAGGACCCCTCGTCAATGGGAGGGGGTGGAAGGGAGGGGCTGGCGGGCGCACGAATAACGGGCTTAATGCAAGACACATGAAAGACCGGGTGGACACGGCGCATCTGACCAGACAGCCTAAGCTTAACAGCGACTGGACTGATGACCTTTACAATAGTAAAGGGCCCAATAAAACGAGGCATGAGCTTGCGAGACGTCTCTTGAACAGGTAAATTGCAGGTGGATAACCACACCTTCTGACCGCAAACATATTTGGGAGGTTTAACTCTGCGGCGATTGGCGGCTCGACGAGTACGTTCCCTAGTTAGGCATAAGGCAGATCTCACCCTCCTCCAAGTACGTTTACACCTCTGAATGAAAGCCTTGACGGACGGAACTGAGACCTGTGACTCCTGTGAAGAAAACACAGGTGGCTGGTAACCGAGGCAACCCTCAAATGGAGATAACCCCGTAGCGGACGATGGGAGAGAATTATGGGCATATTCGGCCCAGGGTAACTGATCGCACCATGACCCGGGACTCTGAGAGGTGAGACTACGCAACATGCGACCAAAAATCTGATTGGTCCTTTCGGCTTGCCCATTGGTCTGTGGATGGAATCCTGACGAGAGACTGGGGGAAGCCCCTATCTGACGACAGAATTCTCTCCAGAACACAGAGGTGAATTGAGGACCTCTGTCAGACACAATGTCCGAAGGAAGACCATGGATCTTGAATACGTGATCCACCATAATCTGGGCGGTTTCCTGAGCCGACGGTAATTTAGGGAGCGGAATAAAATGCGCAGCCTTAGAAAAACGGTCCACGACGGTGAGAATGACCGTATTACCGGCCGAAAGAGGAAGCCCGGTAACAAAGTCCAACGCGATATGAGACCAGGGACGCGAGGGAATGGGAAGAGGTCTGAGAAGACCCGCCGGAGGATTGTTACTAGATTTGGTCTGAGCGCAAATAGAACAAGAAACAACACAACGCCGAATATCCCGCTCGTGAGTGGGCCACCAAAATCTCTGACGGATAATGGCTAGTGTTCCTCTTACCCCGGGGTGCGCGGCTAATCTAGACGAATGCCCCCAGCGAAGAACCGTAGAACGAGCGGCCTCGGGTACATACAAAGTTCCCTCAGGAGCGCGGGGTGGTCTCGTGGTGTGTGAAAGTGCACGCTTAACCGCTTGTTCCACTCCCCAGACGGCTGCCCCAACCACACAACGCTGAGATAAGACCATCTCATCGGTCGAGGCACCCTCTGACGAGTCGAACTGCCGAGAAAGAGCGTCTGGTTTGAGGTTCTTGGAACCGGGTCTAAACGAAATAGAAAAATCAAAGCGATCGAAAAATAATGCCCAGCGGGCCTGACGAGCGTTAAGACGTCTTGCTGAGCGAATGTACTCCAGATTGCGATGATCCGTCCAGACAATGAATGGTACACTGGCTCCCTCAAGCCAGTGTCGCCACTCACCAAGCGCCAGATGGATTGCCAGGAGTTCTCGGTTACCAACGTCGTAGTTGCGCTCCGCGGGCGAAAGACGGTGGGAGTAAAAGGCGCACGGATGAACCTTGTCATCCTGGGAAGAGCGTTGCGACAAGACAGCTCCAACCCCAATGTCGGAGGCATCGACCTCAACGATAAACTGATGTTCAGGATCAGGAGTGATCAGGATGGGCGCGGAGGTAAAGAGTCTCTTTAGACGGTCAAACGCATCCTGAGCAGCCTCTGACCAAGCAAACTTAGTCTTAGACGAGGTGAGAGCGGAAAGAGGAGTGGCAACCTGGCTAAAGTTTCGAATAAAACGCCGGTAAAAATGAGCAAACCCCAAAAATCGTTGGAGTGCGACTCGAGAATCAGGAACAGCCCAATCGAGAACTGCTCGAACCTTGTCAGGGTCCATACTAATCCCCTCCGCTGACACCACCGAGCTGAGAAAAGTCACCGATTGAGCCTGAAAGACGCATTTCTCAGCCTTAACGAATAGGCGATTCTCTAATAAACGCCGCAGGACACGGTGAACATGTTGAACGTGTATCTAGAGGGAAGGGGAGAAAATTAAGATATCATCCAAGTAAACGAAAACAAAAACGTTCAGCATGTCTCTCAAGACATCGTTAACTAAGGCTTGAAAAACAGCGGGGGCGTTGACCAGACCGAAGGGTAAAATCCGATATTCAAAGTGTCCTACAGGGGTGTTGAACGCGGTCCTCCACTCGTCTCCCTCCTTGATACACATCAAATGGTAAGCGTTGCGCAAGTCTAACTTTGTAAATATCTTTGCGCCCTGTAGGATCTCAAAAGCTGACGACATAAGAGGCAAGGGATAACGGTTCTTGACTGTTATGTCGTTCAGCCCTCGATAATCGATACAAGGACGCAAAGACCCATCCTTTTTCTTAACAAAGAAAAAACCAGCACCGGCGGGAGACGAAGAAGGAACAATGATCCCCGCGTCGAGAGACTCTGCGAGATAACCTTCCAAAGCCTCTTGTTCAGGCGCCGAAAGAGAGTACAATCTACCGCGAGGAGGCATGGTGTCAGGGAGGAGTTCGATAGAGCAGTCGTACGGACGGTGAGGCGGTAAAGAAACCGCCCGGGAACGACTGAAAACCGCCCACAGATCATGGTACTCCTCCGGGACTCCAGACAAATCATCAGGTTCTTCCTGAAAAACAGAAACAGAAGACACGGGAGGGACAGCAGACACCAGACAATTTACATGACACGATAAATTCCATGAATGAATAGACCCCTTAACCCAGTCAATCTGAGGATTATGTTGAATAAGCCAGGGATGTCCTAGCACAATGGGGGTAAAGGGAGACTGAAAAACATAAAAAGAAATTGTCTCTTGATGGTTGCCGGAAACAGTAAGACTAACCGGACTGGTGATACGATGAACAGCAGTGAGTTCTCTGCCATCCAGGGCAAAGACGGAGGCAGTTTCCGTCAAATCGACCAAAGGAATCTTGTGTTCATGAGCCCACCTCTCATCGATAAAATTGCCCTCAGCCCCCGAGTCGATGAGAGCAAGACCAGTAGCGGAGAAACCAGCCCGACGGAGAACAGCAGAGATCGTGGTCCGAGACCTGGGTGATGAGGAGATAACAGAAGCGCTCACCAGAACTCCTCTGTCTACTGGCGAGCTTTGGCTTTTAAACCGCAGGATGAAACAAAGTGACCAGCCGAACCACAGTAGAGACAGAGACGGTTAACTATTCGCCGCTGCCGTTCCTCCGGGGAGATGCGCACACTCCCAACCTGCATGGGTTCAGCATCAGGCTGGTTCAGAATGGGGGCAGTAGCAGAAGAAAAGGTATCACCTCGAACACGTCGCCTCTGCTCGAAACACTTGTCAAGGCAGATGGCCAGATCGATGAGCTGATCGAGCTGAGTAGGCGGCCCCCGTGCGTAAATCTCCTCCTTAAGGTCTAAATTCAACCCCTCAAGAAAGCGAGCGATTAGTGCCGGCTCATTCCACTCACTTGTAGTCGCTAGTGTCCGGAACTCAATAGCGAAGTCGGCCACAGATCTTCCGCCCTGACGAAGAACTGCAAGAAGACGTGAAGCCTCACTGCCGAAGACGGATCTATCAAAGACCTTTATCATCTCATCCTTGAAAGACCCATACTTGCTGCAGCATTCAGATCGTGCCTCCCAAACCGACGTTCCCCACTCATGTGCACGTCCCGAGAGGAGAGAGAGGACATATGCAATGCGAGCTCGATCCTCCGCATACGTCTGGGGCTGAAGAGAAAAGACAACCTCACATTGAATGAGAAAAGCTCTGCACTCAGTGGGCTCACCAGCATAACAGGATGGATTGTTGATTCGCGGTTCAGGAAGCAGGTATTGGTTGTGCGACATGGAAGATTCCTGGTGAAGATGGAGTACACGAGCAGACAAATCAGCTACTTGAGCAGCAAGACTCTTCACAGCCTGATGAGCGACGGCCAACTCCTCCTCGTGTCTGCTGAGCATAGTTCCCTGGATCTCGACCGCTGCCCGGACGGGCATCTCATCTGCTGGATCCATGTGTTGGTGTTCGGATTATTCTGTCACACTGATAAATGAATGATCCAGAAGCTGGGATAACAGGAATAACAGTCTTTAATTAAGTAAAGAGGAACAAAGGCAGTCTGTCGTTAAAGCACACAGAGCTGGAGAAAATAACTTAAAACGAAGAGCAGACTCCTGTTACAATGAGCTACAGATCAGAGCTCCCTTGGAGCTGGCCTGGAGAGCAGAAGTACCAGGCTTCGTCAGGGGAAGAATCGAAGAGGGTCACATGCAGCAGCAGCAGCAGGGCACGGATATAACCTTGAAGTTTGACTGTTCCAGATAAAAGAGACAAGACAGGGTAAGCACTAAGCAGTTCAGACTAGACGGTAGCAGGGGAAATAACATGTGTCATGTAACAATAATCCGACAAGAATCTACCAGAACAAACACCAGATAAAGGGTGAACACTTAGCAAAAAGTGGAGACAGGTGTCAAAGCAAATCAGCGCGAGAGCTGATTGCGATGACTAACAGGTGTAGGTAGAGAGGTTTGCGGAACGGAGCAGAAGAGAGAAAGAGAGAAAGAGTGATTCCATGACGAGCAAATAAGGTGTGTATGTGTGTGTGTGTGTGTGTGTGTGTGTGTGTGAGAATAAAAAGGGTAGAAAAACCTGACTCATGACAGCCCCTATGGATGTTAAAAGCCATCTTCCACTCATCTCCATTCCTAATTTTGAAAAGGTGTTAAGCAAGTCATAAGTTCAACTTCATAAAGACGGATGCAACCTGCAAGAGTTTGAAAGCTGAGGACATCAACGGCAAAGGACAGCGATTCTTCACCGTGATCACCGTGATCATTCAGCCCCAGATAATCTATACAGGGTCCAAGTGAGCATCCTTCTTCTCCACGGAAGGGCGGATGAGACCGACTGCCAGAGAATCATTGATATACCTGTTCATGGCCTCCCTTTTGTGAGCCGAGAGAGAATATAGCTGTCCCCGAGGAGGCGAGGTGCCAGGAAGCAATTCAATCGCACAGCAGTACAGGCAATGATGATAAAGGGTCACGGCACGGGACTGGCTGAACACCGCCCCCAAGTCATGGTATGACAATGCTACTCCAGATAAATCTGCCGGTTCATCCTGCTACGAAACACCAGACTGAACTGGGGAGACAGCAAAATTAAGACTAATATGGAATTGGTTGACCAGTATATGTGTGGGTTATGCGTTACCAATCAAGGATGCCCCAACACTACCGGTGCCGCTGGAGATTGTATCAGTTAAAAGGACAAATGCTCCATATGATTACCGGAGATGAAAGTGAATGGCTTGGTGGACTGGGTGATGATGGACAGGGGCATGCCACTGAGGGTGTGGGCTGTGATAGGTTCATCCAACTGGACCATGGGATGCCGCCATTTGGAAGCCAATTCAATATCCAAAAAGTTCCCTTCGGCTCGGGAATCCACCAGGGCTGAGACTGTGTGACAGGTAGATCCATACTGCTGACAGGCCAGGGGATTTGTACAAAGTCTGGGGGCTTTGTCCAAAGGTGTTACGTTTGACAATAACCCCCTTCCTAATGACGAGTGGTGTCTTTTACCAGGCAGAAAGCAGAGAGGTGACCATACCGCTCAGAATGAAAGCATAGTCCATTAACGAGGCATCGCTGCTTCTCATGTGAAATGTGAGTTCTCCTGACTTTCATGGGATTGCAGTGTTGGGGCGTGATTCTGGTGACCTGGCCGAAGTAGTGGAATGGAGAGAAAGGTCAGCTGCCCGAGGAGGTGGTGAGCGGCTTCAACGATGGTGATGGCATAGGGCCAGGCATTGATCGACTCGGATAGCTAGATCCACCAAAATCTTTGAAATGTGGGTGCAGATCCAAAGAATAGATTTTGTGCTGGATGTCATCAGAAAGCCCATGCAGGAGGGATATGAGCCTCTGAACGCCCAGAAATGCGGGGAACCACTGGAGCCAGTAAGGGTGCTTCCTGAGAGGGACCAGCATTGGGAGGTAGGCGGAGTTGTTGAAAAACAGAGTTGAGCTCAGCAAGCTGCGACACCATCATCTCCAGAGCCCATTTAGATGTGGAGATTTGGTCCTGATGACATCCTAGTAGATTGGAAGGCACTCACTTTCCTGACACACGGGCAGAGATGGGCAACCAAACAGATATACGAGACAGGATCAACTAGGCAGAGAGAGTGAGGTAAGTCAATCTAGCAAGGATACTGAGAACACAAAGGGTTTAAGTAGGGAGTGAATTCCCAGGTGTTGCTAGCACGCCAATTAGTGGCATGATCCGTGTTCCCCTGGGGACAACCAATGCTCCCATGGAAATATTGATCATGCATGCCAGCTTCGCCTGCAAGACATGAGGGAGAGAAAATAACAAAACACACAGAATAAACCGACAAACTCACCAGAACCGTGACACACAAGTCAGCATAAAAGAAATCTCCAGTTCTTAGATCCATGTCTTCAGAAGCAATATAATAGGTGTGGATGAGAAACAGATCAATATTTAAGTCCTTTTTTTACTATAAATTCTCCTCCCTGCTCGGTCAGTCACCACTTTCACATTCTTCTTCTTCTGTTTTTGGTGATTTGCATGCTTCATGTACATCTCCCCTTACTGGGCAGGGAATCTCTAGCAAAAAAAGGACTTAAAAATTTATCTGTTTCTCATCCACACCTATCATATCACTTCAGAAGACATGGATTTAACCACTGGAGTTGCTTTTTGGAACATCAACATTTTGGCACCCATTCAATTTCATTGTATGGACCAACAGAGCTGATTCTCATTTTTTGACAATTCTTATTAATTAAAAACTTGAAATAAAATCTTAATTTTAAAGTGATCTGATGTAAGTAGGGCTAATCTATATTTCAGTCTGAATCCTTTTACCAGTCATAAAAACGTAATTTTTAAAAGCATTTTTTATAGGTATTGCATCCTGGTTCCTCTCGATTGTTCAGGGCACACAGCTGCAAGAACATTAATGGGCACCTTTGCATACAGTACAGCCCATTTACAGTCGCTACCAATGTCTTATTAATGGTCTCTCTTTATTCATCATTTGTGTTTTGGGTGCACGATTTAGCCAAACCACTGGAACCTAGATTTAGTGTATGCTTGCATAAATACACCAAATACACTGAACCAGTCTTGAGATGTCATATGTTTGATATTATCGACACATCTTATCAAGCATCTTTGTACAGAAATGGAAAGCCACAGTTTGATCATAATTGTGTTCTAGTGTAATAAACGAACAAATAATTTTTAATAAATAAATAAATGGTTTTAGCACTATTCTTGACATTATTGACTTTTTTAACAGACACTGCCATATTATCTTTTTTTCGTCTCTTCTTTTGTTTTTCAGACAAAATCAATACACAGACAACTTTTGGACTGTGAACTGATCTTGACCATCTCTTTCTGGATACATTTTGTAACCACTCTAATTTCACTGGTGATTAATGTGAGAATTTGTTTTCACTGTTGACTGGTGATGTCTCTTGGACAAAGATCTGGAAGAACAGATGACTAGAAACCTTGTTGTGTAATGTGAGCACTTCAGCCATTCAGGTAGCCTGATAGCCATGTAGAGAGCATGGCTTAAGATGCAGCAGTCTTAAAATAAGTCGTAAAGATTGACAGACTTATAACATAAAAGACACTAATTTGTGCCACCTACTGGCATTAAGATGAAATCTGCTGAAATGGTCACTGAACAAATTAGTGAATGAAATCAAAATGTATGATGAATCAAAATCCCCACAACTATTAGGAAAGCCGGGAACACAGAGAAGAGGAGTGATATGTAAACTGAAGCATCCCAGCTGTATATCAGCACTCATGAAACGCTGCTCGTCCAATCAGATTCAAGAACTAACTGTTGTGAAATAGTCACTAAAGTCTATTTTTAAACCTACTAGGTATTTCACCATAGACTACCTCTGTAATCAGAGGGTAATGATTGGTTGATTAGAATATTGTTCAAGCCTAATTCCAGCCCTAACCCAAATCCAAAACCTAACCCAAACATCTGATTGGTTGTCAGGCAAGCTGTTCCGAGACCAGTAAGGGTGTTTATCCAGGAACAGCTTTATGAAATCATGGTTAGCAATTTGATTTTACATGTCCCAGACATTAAAAATGAATTATAGCCTTAATACCTCAGTATGGCTTTTACTGTTTTATGAAAAAAGCTCACATTGTCCAATGCTCCATTTGTCCCTCTGAACTCTGCTGAATGTTCATACATGTTTAGAAACCTGACTGCACTTTTGTAAATGCAAGGGATTACAAGCTTGTTTGAGTAAAGCCTTGTGAATGGTACTCCTACGCTGATGTAATAATTCAGAATTGTGGTGGGACAGTACTCTCCAGGCAAAAAGGAAGGGGAGGTGTATGCATAGGGTCATGGAGCCCTGACGAGAAGCTAAATGCTCTGAGGACGCCCTTACTCTGAACAGTGGCAGGGTTCTCCCACACCATACTAATCTTGAGAGTAAACTCTTCTTATTGTCTCAGAGATAGGTCAGCTTGCATCTCTTTTCATCTAGAAGTGATTTTCACTGATACCTATCACCTGTTGTACTTGCTGTGAGATGCACAATTGAATTGGATTTAAAGGAATAGTTCACCAAAAAAAATTCGATGTTGTCATGACTTACTCATCATTTACCATTGTGCTGTTCCAA
This sequence comes from Moxostoma hubbsi, assembly GCA_032164185.1. NCBI lineage: Eukaryota > Metazoa > Chordata > Actinopteri > Cypriniformes > Catostomidae > Moxostoma > Moxostoma hubbsi. Next base: position 15,845,456 of record JAVLUX010000030.1, on the reverse strand, counting down.
ACATTGACTTTTATTGTACAGAAAAAGAGCATTTCTCCTCTTGTGTTCCACAGAAGAATACAGGTTTGGAGCAACACTTCCAAGTATTGGAAGTACAGTATCATAGTATTTTTACTTTAGCATGAACTGTCCATTTAAATCATTCAACATTTAATTTCAAGAAAAAATAAAGTTCATAAAAGATGAGGCAAAGAAACCAAGTAGAATGCCTTGCTGATAACTCACAGAGCAACCTCATAGCCAGTGTGATTTGACAGGGATTAACAAAAAGAGGGAATTGAATCACTGGCCCTACACACACCTCTAGTATTTGTAAGAGTACACATAACAAGGGGACTTTAAAGTCTTGGTTACCTTTCAAGAAAAGTGTACACATGTCCACACTTACTCTGTAGTGTGTGTTGACTGAGCCAACAGTGTGTCAGTCAGCAAAGGCCCGAGGCCCAGAGAGCCGCAGACGCAGTGTAGCCACGCAGAACACAATGCGGCCAATCACAGGTTCTGTTTGTGAAGAGGGATGGGAACCTGGATCCATGAATCTGAAATACATTCTTTCTGGGCTTCCCCATCGATTTGCAATTTGCCAATCTTTAAACATTAAATAGCCTACTCACTGTTTCAAAAGTTTAGCCTCAAGACATAAAGGTTATGCATGTAAATATGATTTTAGTGCGATAACATCTCTTGCAAAAGCTGTAGCTAATTTTGCAACTTTGTAATGTCAACAAACCCTAAAACAACTGTAACACAATCAATTTAAACAACTTTACAGATCAAATAATCATGAGTTTTGACAGAATAATTAATATAAGTGCTTTTATAAAATAATAAGCTTTATATTTCTGCTTTTGAACCCTCCATAAAATTGGCCCCATTCACTTCCAGTATAAGTGCCTCACTCAGGGGCGGGACTTTTCCCAAAGGGCGGCCATGAAACGGGGCCGAATGGGCCACGATAAGCTGAAATGGGCCACTGCGTTATGCAGAATGGGAAACAAAACACCGTCGCAATATGCCAAAGGGGGAGCTTCCTGGTCTGCCCTTGGCCTCACTGTAACCTTCGATTCCGAAACTGGAATATTCCTTTAAGGTTTAAGGAAGTGACGTAGGTTTTGTTGATTTAAACCTCAATAAAGTCTTAACCTTGAAAACCTCATATGTTTGGCAGAAAATTTTAGCCTTTACTCAGTCGACATGTCACCTCGGAACTGCCACGATACATGTAAAAAGCCATGCAATACTATGTTGCAAAAATGTTCGCACAGTAATGTTTTTTTTTTTCTTCTTCTTTCGGAGTGCCTATTTACACAAATTGCAAACTGCCCATCTTGTTGACAGAAGCTATTTACACTAACTGCTCAGACAAAACTGATCAATATTTGAAATTTTCGCGATGGGGCATAGACATTAAAATGGTTAACAGGCAGGGTTTGATTGGGAAGAGAAATTGCTGGCCTTTTCTGCATATCGTAGCGCCATTTTGTGGTCCGTTCTGCATAACGCGGCGGCTCATTTTAGCTTATCGCGGCCCATTCGACAAGTTTCTCGGTCGACCCACCGTCCCGCTCGGTTTTCACGATGGACAGTCCACCCTGATCGGCCCCAAAGTGTGTCGGCCCACTGGGAAAATGTTAAGTGGATTCAGAGATTGGATAACAAAGTAACTATTTGTGCTCTAATAATCTGGTGGAAACACATGATTTTATGACAAACTGCACCCCCATGTGCAGCTGTAGTAGCTCTGGGTGTAACGACGATATGTGTGTGTGTTGCTGGAGATCCGGGTTCGAATCTAACTCCTTGACATAGTTTTTTCCCCATGTCTCTACTCTTAATATTTCCTATAATACTACATATAGTAATACATAAAAGAGATAGTAGTGATTTGGTCACAGTGAAGGTCGGGGAGTTAAGAGAAGGATTTGATCTGGATAAAATTAGCCATGGTTTTCTTGTAGTAATATTGTAGTAACCATGTGTTTTGGTGGAAACTATATAGTTCTGATGTACTAACCATGGTGTTATGTGGCAGCGGGGGCGTGGTCAAGCGCCCGTCCGGAGAGGGGGAGCGGTAAGGGCGCGTGCACCTGAGCGTAAATATGTCTAACACCTGTCTCTGATTTCAGTGAGCATGGGGAGAGCGGCATATAAGAGCCACAACAACGCCAGTGAGGGGCAGCCTAGTGTTGGAGCTGAAGTTTACCAGTCTGCATTTATGTTTATGAGAAACCCTAAGTTTGTTACAAATAGTTTATGTTCATTTCTGTACCTTTATGTTGAAGAAATTAAAACCCCTTACCTTTGAGTTCTACCTCCTGTCATCGTGCCCTTCTTCCCCTGTCAAGTCCGTCTCACACTGGTGCCGAAAGCCGGGAAAAAAAAATCGTCATGGAAGGTCGCCCCGTAGAGTCCTCCCAGCTGACCGAAGTCCTCCAGTCCCTCGCTGTTTTACATCAGAGCCACCATCAGTCCCTGCTTGAGCTCCGAGAGGACCAAGATCGACGGTTTTTTGAGATCATGCGGGCTCAAGCAGAGGACCGGCATGCCATCCGGAGCCTGCTCAGCCAGGAGGTCGCCACCACCTCAGCCGCGACCCCGGACCATCGCTTCCCGTTGCCCCCGCCCACGTTACAGAAGATGGGGGCAACGGACGACCCCGAAGCGTTCCTAGATCTATTTGAGCGGACCGCGGAGATCTGGGGCTGGCCGCGCGACCAGTGGGCAGCCCGCCTTGTCCCTCTTTTGTCCGGGGAAGCCCAACTCGCGGCTCAGCAACTGCCTGCAACGAACCTCCTGGCTTATACGGATCTGAGAAGAGCGATCATGCAACGGGTAGGTCGGAGTCCCGAAGAGAACCGCCAGCTGTTCCGGGCTATGAAGTTGGAGAAAACCGACCGCCCGTTCGCGTTTGCCCAGCGGCTCCGTGATGCCTGCCGGAAATGGCTGCTAGTGGGGGACCGCGACGTCGAGGGACTAATCGATCAGGTGGTGCTGGAGCAGTTCACTCAGCGATTGCCCAAAAGAACGGCGGAGTGGGTCCAGTGCCACCGCCCGGCGTCGCTGGAGGCGGCCGTTCAGCTCGCGGAGGACCACATGGCGGCGATCCCAAGGGCGGACGAGCCCTCTCACTCTCTCTCCCCTTCCCCTGTGTTTTTCTCCGCTCTTCCCCATCCCCCTTCCCCCTCTCGCTCTGTCTACCCTCCAGGGTCCGTTCCTGCCCCCCGCAGGCGAGGAGCCTGGCAGAGACCCACGGTGGCAACGCACACCCCCCCCGCCACATTCAGCCGCTCTCCCCCTCAGGTGGGGGCGTCCGCCGACGCAGGTACGGGTGTGGCGCCTGGGCCAGCCTGTTGGAGGTGCGGGGACCCGGGCCACTTCCGTGATCAGTGTCCGATGATGGAAGTGGGGACGGTGGTTCGGGTCTCCGATTCCCCGCAGGCTGCCCCCGATCGGGCTGGAGCGTACCGGATTCCGGTAAGAATCCAGGGGGGTACACACCAAGCATTGCTGGATACCGGTTGCAATCAGACCACCATCCATCAACGCTTGGTTCAACCCGGGGCTTTGGGCACAACTAGACGGGTGAGGGTGAGGTGTGTGCATGGGGATATTCACAAGTACCCGATGATGACCTTGTTAGTGAAATTCCGGGGAAAAAAGCATAGAGTGGAGGCAGCGGTTAGTCCCCGCCTCACCCATCCTTTGATTTTGGGGACCGATTGGCCAGCATTTAAAGATGTGTTGGGGGGAGTTTATACGGATGGGTCCTGCACTAAAGTGGGGAGATGTGCGATGTGCGATGCTTTGACAGGGGAGGCGGAGCCGGGGCCGTCCTCGGCTGCTCCAAATGGGAATGACGAGGAGGGGGGCGAGGCTTTCGCCCCTCCTCTTCGCAGGGAATTCCCTGACGAGGATTTCCCTTTGGAGCAGTCACGGGACGAAACCCTCAAGCATGCCTTTGACCAGGTGAAAATGATCGATGGACAGCGTCTCCAGCCAGACATCGCTCTCGCACACCCCTATTTTACAATTATAAACGACCGACTATATAGAGTGACGCAGGACACTCAAACGAAAGAAAATATGACACAGCTTTTGATTCCACGGAGCCGCCGGGAAATGCTATTCCAGGCGGCTCATTACAATCCCATGGCGGGTCATCTGGGGGAAAGAAAAACACTGCTCCGACTAATAGCCCGTTTTTATTGGCTGGGCATTAGCGGTGACGTCCGCAGGTGGTGTGCGGCGTGCCGCGAATGCCAGCTGGTAAACCCACCGGCCACCCCAAAAGCGCCATTGCGCCCTCTTCCGTTGATCGAGGTCCCCTTCGAGAGAATTGGAATGGACCTCGTCGGGCCATTAGAGCGGACAGCACGGGGACATCGCTTTGTGTTAGTACTAGTGGATTACGCAACACGATATCCGGAAGCAGTGCCTCTAAGCAACATTTCAGCACGTAGTGTTGCTGGGGCGCTCTTCAAAATAATCTCCCGGGTGGGGATTCCGAAAGAAATCCTCACCGATCAAGGCACAACTTTTATGTCACGCACACTTCGCGAACTTTACGATCTGTTGGGCATTAAATCGATTCGCACTAGCGTGTATCATCCGCAGACAGATGGCCTAGTGGAACGTTTTAACAAAACCCTCAAAAACATGATTCGTAAGTTTGTGCACGAGGATGCTAAGAACTGGGACAGGTGGCTTGATCCCCTGTTGTTTGCAGTGCGAGAGGTCCCGCAAGCCTCAACCGGCTTCTCCCCATTTGAGCTGTTGTATGGGCGACGCCCGCGCAGCATCTTAGATGTCTTACGAGAAGGCTGGGAGGAAGGACCTACAAACAGCAAAAATGAAATTCAATACGTTCTTGACCTCAGAGCAAAGCTCCACACTTTGGGGAAACTAACACAGGAGAATTTGCTCCGGGCTCAAGAACGTCAGTGCCGGCTGTATGACAGGGGAACGCGGCTGAGGGAATTTGCACCGGGAGATAAAGTTCTTGTATTGCTTCCCACATCGAGCTCCAAATTACTCGCCAAGTGGCAAGGGCCCTTTGAGGTCACACGACGAGTGGGGGATCTCGATTATGAAGTTAAGCGAACCGACAGAGGAAATGCGCATCAAATCTACCACCTCAACCTCCTTAAATTGTGGAGGGAGGCGGTCCCTGTATCGTTGGCGACGGTGGTCCCGGAGAGGGCGGAACTCGGACCGGAGGTAGATCCGAACCCAGATCCCAATACCCCGGTCATTTGTGGAGACCACCTCTCCCCGTGCCAACGAGCAGAGGTTGCCAGGTTGCAGAAGGAGTTTGCAGACGTGTTTTCTCCCCTGCCGGGTCGCACGAACCTCATCCAACACCATATCGAGACCGAGCCAGGGGCGGTCGTTCGTTGCCGCCCTTACCGCTTCCCCGAGCATAAAAAGAAAATTGTCCGGGACGAATTAGATGCCATGCTTGATCTGGGAGTAATAGAAGAATCCCACAGCGACTGGTCCAGCCCAGTCGTTCTTGTTCCCAAGAGTGACGGGTCGGTGCGGTTCTGTGTGGATTATAGAAAAGTCAACGCGGTGTCTAAATTTGACGCGTACCCAATGCCCCGCGTTGATGAACTGCTCGATCGGTTAGGTACTGCTCGCTTTTATTCGACATTGGATTTAACAAAGGGTTATTGGCAGATCCCCTTGACACCAATATCCCGCGAAAAAACAGCCTTCACCACGCCGTTTGGATTACACCAATTCGTGACACTTCCGTTCGGCTTGTTCGGGGCCCCAGCCACGTTCCAGCGTTTAATGGACCGTGTCCTCCGGCCGCACTCTGCTTACGCCGCTGCCTACATAGACGATATTATTATTTATAGTAATGACTGGCAGCGGCATATACACCATCTGAGGGCGGTCCTGAGGTCGCTGCGGCGGGCGGGGCTCACTGCAAACCCTAAGAAGTGCGCGGTTGGGCGTGTGGAGGTACGGTATCTGGGGTTCCACTTGGGCCATGGCCAGGTGCGTCCCCAAATTGATAAAACCGCGGCGATTGCGACTTGCCCTAGGCCCAAGACCAAAAAGGGGGTGAGGCAGTTCCTGGGGCTGGCTGGCTACTACAGAAGGTTCGTACCTAATTATTCGGACGTCACCAGCCCGCTGACTGACCTTACTAAAAAGGGGGCTCCAGATCCGGTCCAATGGTCGGAACAGTGCCAGCAGGCGTTCACACAAATTAAAGCCGCACTCTGTGGGGGGCCGCTCTTGTATTCCCCTAACTTCTCTCTCCCTTTCTTATTACAGACGGACGCTTCAGACAGAGGGCTGGGGGCCGTACTCTCGCAGGTGGTGGAGGGGGAGGAGCGCCCGGTGCTATACATCAGCAGGAAGCTCTCATTGAGGGAGACGAAGTATAGCACTGTGGAGAAGGAGTGTCTAGCTATCAAGTGGGCGGTCCTCACACTCCGCTACTACCTGCTGGGGCGGGCCTTCACCCTCTGCTCGGATCATGCCCCACTGCAGTGGCTCCACCGCATGAAAGATACTAACGCCCGGATCACCCGTTGGTATCTGGCTCTCCAGCCTTTTAAGTTCAAGGTGGTCCACAGACCGGGGGTGCAGATGGCTGTCGCCGACTTCCTTTCCAGAAATGGAGGGGGGAGTGGTAGGCAGGCCGGATGACGCCCCGGCCTGAGTCGGGCGGTGGGGGTATGTGGCAGCGGGGGCGTGGTCAAGCGCCCGTCCGGAGAGGGGGAGCGGTAAGGGCGCGTGCACCTGAGCGTAAATATGTCTAACACCTGTCTCTGATTTCAGTGAGCATGGGGAGAGCGGCATATAAGAGCCACAACAACGCCAGTGAGGGGCAGCCTAGTGTTGGAGCTGAAGTTTACCAGTCTGCATTTATGTTTATGAGAAACCCTAAGTTTGTTACAAATAGTTTATGTTCATTTCTGTACCTTTATGTTGAAGAAATTAAAACCCCTTACCTTTGAGTTCTACCTCCTGTCATCGTGCCCTTCTTCCCCTGTCAAGTCCGTTTCACATGTTACTACAGTAACATGTTGTTAATAGTAATCATGTTTCATTTTGTGGTTACTATGACTTTACTAGACAAATACCATGGTGATACTATGGTTACTGTAGTAAAATCATGGTTCATTTTTGTATGGTAGGGTTAGGGGTAGAGGTTGGTGTATGGTGTCTGTTTGACTCCAAACAAACACAATAAAAATGCTGCAGTGATGCCACTATATATGTTAATATTTAAGCAGGGGTGTAAGAGTGTCTGCCACTATTTGCACTAAAGTACAAATAATATCTAATGTAATTTGCACTTGGTGCAAAGAAGATGCTTTTTGTTGCTTTTTACACTTAAATTGTAAATCAATTGCATCATTAGCCAAAAGCCTTTGCCTTTTTTTCATGAGATCAGGCTCGCCATATTCTTCAAGATGAACACAGTTCATGAATTATTCATTTTAACAGCTGTTCTTATTTGAATCATTTCTTTTTCAGAAGAATGTCAGGACAAATTGTAATCATGGTGTCCTGTTGGTAATAAGGTCATCAAGAGGTAACAATATTTGTTTTAGAATGGAAGCAAGTTGAATAGTTTACATGAAGATTCAGGCCAGTACATTCTCATTGAAAAGCAAATAAACTTCTGTGAACCTCTCTTTTGCTAATTTACCACTGCTATTTAGTAGACCACCAATTAGACAACACAAGGTGGCAGATGTTTAGAAGGAAAAACAAGTTCTTAAGCAGAGATGTGGAACGGTTGGAGAGTGCATGCTGAGGGTAAGGTCCGGGTTACAGTGTGGAACGAGACATGATCAGTGGCTGCTCAATCTCACACACAGGTGAAAATGATCGATGGACAGCGTCTCCAGCCAGACATCGCTCTCGCACACCCCTATTTTACAATTATAAACGACCGACTATATAGAGTGACGCAGGACACTCAAACGAAAGAAAATATGACACAGCTTTTGATTCCACGGAGCCGCCGGGAAATGCTATTCCAGGCGGCTCATTACAATCCCATGGCGGGTCATCTGGGGGAAAGAAAAACACTGCTCCGACTAATAGCCCGTTTTTATTGGCTGGGCATTAGCGGTGACGTCCGCAGGTGGTGTGCGGCGTGCCGCGAATGCCAGCTGGTAAACCCACCGGCCACCCCAAAAGCGCCATTGCGCCCTCTTCCGTTGATCGAGGTCCCCTTCGAGAGAATTGGAATGGACCTCGTCGGGCCATTAGAGCGGACAGCACGGGGACATCGCTTTGTGTTAGTACTAGTGGATTACGCAACACGATATCCGGAAGCAGTGCCTCTAAGCAACATTTCAGCACGTAGTGTTGCTGGGGCGCTCTTCAAAATAATCTCCCGGGTGGGGATTCCGAAAGAAATCCTCACCGATCAAGGCACAACTTTTATGTCACGCACACTTCGCGAACTTTACGATCTGTTGGGCATTAAATCGATTCGCACTAGCGTGTATCATCCGCAGACAGATGGCCTAGTGGAACGTTTTAACAAAACCCTCAAAAACATGATTCGTAAGTTTGTGCACGAGGATGCTAAGAACTGGGACAGGTGGCTTGATCCCCTGTTGTTTGCAGTGCGAGAGGTCCCGCAAGCCTCAACCGGCTTCTCCCCATTTGAGCTGTTGTATGGGCGACGCCCGCGCAGCATCTTAGATGTCTTACGAGAAGGCTGGGAGGAAGGACCTACAAACAGCAAAAATGAAATTCAATACGTTCTTGACCTCAGAGCAAAGCTCCACACTTTGGGGAAACTAACACAGGAGAATTTGCTCCGGGCTCAAGAACGTCAGTGCCGGCTGTATGACAGGGGAACGCGGCTGAGGGAATTTGCACCGGGAGATAAAGTTCTTGTATTGCTTCCCACATCGAGCTCCAAATTACTCGCCAAGTGGCAAGGGCCCTTTGAGGTCACACGACGAGTGGGGGATCTCGATTATGAAGTTAAGCGAACCGACAGAGGAAATGCGCATCAAATCTACCACCTCAACCTCCTTAAATTGTGGAGGGAGGCGGTCCCTGTATCGTTGGCGACGGTGGTCCCGGAGAGGGCGGAACTCGGACCGGAGGTAGATCCGAACCCAGATCCCAATACCCCGGTCATTTGTGGAGACCACCTCTCCCCGTGCCAACGAGCAGAGGTTGCCAGGTTGCAGAAGGAGTTTGCAGACGTGTTTTCTCCCCTGCCGGGTCGCACGAACCTCATCCAACACCATATCGAGACCGAGCCAGGGGCGGTCGTTCGTTGCCGCCCTTACCGCTTCCCCGAGCATAAAAAGAAAATTGTCCGGGACGAATTAGATGCCATGCTTGATCTGGGAGTAATAGAAGAATCCCACAGCGACTGGTCCAGCCCAGTCGTTCTTGTTCCCAAGAGTGACGGGTCGGTGCGGTTCTGTGTGGATTATAGAAAAGTCAACGCGGTGTCTAAATTTGACGCGTACCCAATGCCCCGCGTTGATGAACTGCTCGATCGGTTAGGTACTGCTCGCTTTTATTCGACATTGGATTTAACAAAGGGTTATTGGCAGATCCCCTTGACACCAATATCCCGCGAAAAAACAGCCTTCACCACGCCGTTTGGATTACACCAATTCGTGACACTTCCGTTCGGCTTGTTCGGGGCCCCAGCCACGTTCCAGCGTTTAATGGACCGTGTCCTCCGGCCGCACTCTGCTTACGCCGCTGCCTACATAGACGATATTATTATTTATAGTAATGACTGGCAGCGGCATATACACCATCTGAGGGCGGTCCTGAGGTCGCTGCGGCGGGCGGGGCTCACTGCAAACCCTAAGAAGTGCGCGGTTGGGCGTGTGGAGGTACGGTATCTGGGGTTCCACTTGGGCCATGGCCAGGTGCGTCCCCAAATTGATAAAACCGCGGCGATTGCGACTTGCCCTAGGCCCAAGACCAAAAAGGGGGTGAGGCAGTTCCTGGGGCTGGCTGGCTACTACAGAAGGTTCGTACCTAATTATTCGGACGTCACCAGCCCGCTGACTGACCTTACTAAAAAGGGGGCTCCAGATCCGGTCCAATGGTCGGAACAGTGCCAGCAGGCGTTCACACAAATTAAAGCCGCACTCTGTGGGGGGCCGCTCTTGTATTCCCCTAACTTCTCTCTCCCTTTCTTATTACAGACGGACGCTTCAGACAGAGGGCTGGGGGCCGTACTCTCGCAGGTGGTGGAGGGGGAGGAGCGCCCGGTGCTATACATCAGCAGGAAGCTCTCATTGAGGGAGACGAAGTATAGCACTGTGGAGAAGGAGTGTCTAGCTATCAAGTGGGCGGTCCTCACACTCCGCTACTACCTGCTGGGGCGGGCCTTCACCCTCTGCTCGGATCATGCCCCACTGCAGTGGCTCCACCGCATGAAAGATACTAACGCCCGGATCACCCGTTGGTATCTGGCTCTCCAGCCTTTTAAGTTCAAGGTGGTCCACAGACCGGGGGTGCAGATGGCTGTCGCCGACTTCCTTTCCAGAAATGGAGGGGGGAGTGGTAGGCAGGCCGGATGACGCCCCGGCCTGAGTCGGGCGGTGGGGGTATGTGGCAGCGGGGGCGTGGTCAAGCGCCCGTCCGGAGAGGGGGAGCGGTAAGGGCGCGTGCACCTGAGCGTAAATATGTCTAACACCTGTCTCTGATTTCAGTGAGCATGGGGAGAGCGGCATATAAGAGCCACAACAACGCCAGTGAGGGGCAGCCTAGTGTTGGAGCTGAAGTTTACCAGTCTGCATTTATGTTTATGAGAAACCCTAAGTTTGTTACAAATAGTTTATGTTCATTTCTGTACCTTTATGTTGAAGAAATTAAAACCCCTTACCTTTGAGTTCTACCTCCTGTCATCGTGCCCTTCTTCCCCTGTCAAGTCCGTTTCACATGTTACTACAGTAACATGTTGTTAATAGTAATCATGTTTCATTTTGTGGTTACTATGACTTTACTAGACAAATACCATGGTGATACTATGGTTACTGTAGTAAAATCATGGTTCATTTTTGTATGGTAGGGTTAGGGGTAGAGGTTGGTGTATGGTGTCTGTTTGACTCCAAACAAACACAATAAAAATGCTGCAGTGATGCCACTATATATGTTAATATTTAAGCAGGGGTGTAAGAGTGTCTGCCACTATTTGCACTAAAGTACAAATAATATCTAATGTAATTTGCACTTGGTGCAAAGAAGATGCTTTTTGTTGCTTTTTACACTTAAATTGTAAATCAATTGCATCATTAGCCAAAAGCCTTTGCCTTTTTTTCATGAGATCAGGCTCGCCATATTCTTCAAGATGAACACAGTTCATGAATTATTCATTTTAACAGCTGTTCTTATTTGAATCATTTCTTTTTCAGAAGAATGTCAGGACAAATTGTAATCATGGTGTCCTGTTGGTAATAAGGTCATCAAGAGGTAACAATATTTGTTTTAGAATGGAAGCAAGTTGAATAGTTTACATGAAGATTCAGGCCAGTACATTCTCATTGAAAAGCAAATAAACTTCTGTGAACCTCTCTTTTGCTAATTTACCACTGCTATTTAGTAGACCACCAATTAGACAACACAAGGTGGCAGATGTTTAGAAGGAAAAACAAGTTCTTAAGCAGAGATGTGGAACGGTTGGAGAGTGCATGCTGAGGGTAAGGTCCGGGTTACAGTGTGGAACGAGACATGATCAGTGGCTGCTCAATCTCACACACACACACACCATACCTTCTCTGCCCTTTTCATCCAAAAAGTTTCCAAGTGTTCCGCTCTATGCCCCAGACTGTGATGGAGGGAGGTTTAGGGTAGAGGAGGGGTATCAAGAACGTCACAGATCTAAATTGCTGCCAAGCACAGTTTAGGTCAACCAGCTATGCTCAAAGTTAACCTAAAACCTATTGCTTCATTACTTCCACACTGAAACCACCATGAACTGACTTGAACTGGATTGAGCTCACTTTTGAAATCGGCAGTATTTTAGAAATTACTTTTGTATGTAATGTCCAATTTGTCGTATTCACTGTGTCTAAAATGTACATTTAGGGAGGGACAGATTAGCAGACACTTTACCAAAGTGCCTACAAATAAGCGCACAGGACATGTAAAAGGTGGGACTCAAACCCAAATCCTTTGAATGACCTCTGTCAGCAACCCACAAGCCAAAACTATTGTACCAAGGCCAACAACCTCAACCCAACCCAATTTGTGAACTGTTCAGTTCCACTTTATTTTAGGTGTCTTTACTATTTACTAACTCAACACAATATTCAATAAATACAAAACAATATATTTATTGTGTAACTACATGATTCACATTTGTTGGGACTGAGGTTGAGGTATGGGTAGGTTTAGGAATAGGATTACGATTTAGGGTAAGGGTTGGGGAAGGTTTAGATTTAGGAGTAAAATGAACAGTGCAACTTCATATGTAAAAATGCAGGTACTTCAAATGTAAGTAAATTGCAACAAAACTTACATTGTATCAAATATTTAACTACATAGTAGTTAAAGACACTTAATATAAAGATGGTCAATTGAGCCTACTAATTACTAAACACAATTCTTGGGCAATTTATTTAAGCTCTGTGAGAAATGTATTAGTAGACTCTTAAAAAAATTCCCAACAGGGACATATAAATGGATAATAATAATAAGAAGAAGAAGAACCAATATCCTGATGTGAAGAACAGGACATCAAGAACTTTTTTTAAAATCCCAAGAACCATATGGCCTCCAGAACCCTGCAGCAAAAAAGCAAAAAAGGGTCTTGATACGAAGAGGGACCTTTGTTGAACCTAAGGTGACATAATAGATATACTGTATATATTTGGCAACATAGAGTGTCATTTAAGGTAAGCTGGTGCTGTGTGCAAATAAATCCAGAACTTCATGAAGTACTTGCCTGTGGCAGCCAAGCAATCTATCACTATTCCTTCACCACATCATTTTCATCTACTAATATCACATCTATATTCAAATGCCAGCTTGTTCATGGGAATTGTTGGCATAGAAATCCAGAAAAACTTCGTTGTTGGTCTCACTTTCTTATTCGAAACTTTCAGAATAAGTTGTTACTGATGAATATCATGCGTTCCTCTTGTAATTGAAGTAATTTACAAAGTGACCGGTTGTATGAGCTCATAGCGCACCTGGCTGAGATCTGGCTGTTAATGACTATTTGCATGCACCGTTAAAGTCTGTCCAACTGCTCACCATCCACAACCCACACACTGTATTCAAACTGTCCCTGCTGGTGCATGTAGATTTGTTTTATTTAAGTGACTGAAGCACCTTTGAGAAACACTAACCTTGTATAAATGATCTGTGAGATGTCAGTTTCTCGACACGCTGTACTGCGCAAACTCCTTTCACAACAGGGCTGAACCGGCTGAGGCGTTTCTTTCTGGATAAACTGTTTTTGCTGTTTGTTATTATTGGTTGTTAATTGTTAAAAAGAAATGCTTGAAAAAATGGGCCCATGCCCATTTCCATGTTGCCCAATGATATGATTCGGCACAAAACGTTGTGCTTCATGTGGTAACTTTTACCTGCTTATTATTTAGCATCACTACCAACCTGACTGCATTAGGTTAGATCGGACAGCAATATGTACTTATAAGGCAACACTTACAGTTTACCACTTTTTAGATATTATAGAAGAGCTATTAAAGTAGTAAAAATAATATATAGGTTCATATGATATATATATATATATATATATATATATATATATATATATATATATACATCAATAACCAATATGGTGAAATAATTTAATTGATTTTGAATGAGGAAATTTAGCGCGTTTGGATTGAGCAGGGCGCGTGGTGGTATCTTCAGATTTAAACATAAAACAGCACTTTCTCTGCTTTCACTCACAAATATTTTAAGATATATGCATTTAAGTTCATAACAAAATTTCATAAAATTCAACATAGTAATCTGTAATAAAATAAAATGCAAAACGAAATACTTGATAAAAAAATAAATAGTTTTATTAATTTAATTTGGTTAAACATTACACAATTCAATTTGATGGAATTTTCTTTTGAAATTGAGATGCGTAAATCCTAAAAATAGGCAAAAATATTTTTTGAGTGCATAGAAAGAGTTTATAAAAGTCTAATTAGAACATTCCTTCCTTAAACCCTTTGTTACAGCATCAATGTGATGTGAACTCTAGGCAATGTTTCTATGGAATATCCTTAAACTTTGTTTATCTGATTTATCTGAAGTCAATGTAAATCATTAGTTTGAATACTGAAATACATCAGTGAGTTTTTAGTGCATTTTGAAGCACCTGCTGGTAAGCATCACTGAAAATCCCAATGGCTACTATAAATGTGTTTATACAGATATAGGGCTACATTTATGTCAATGAGTTGTTTATTAAATACTTCTCAAAGATTATTTATGCGAGGTAGCCTATGTCCCTAAACAAGAGAAAAATAAACAATATGTCTATTCTTCTTAAAATTCCAATTCAACTTATTACTATTACAACCCTTTTTTTTTTTTTTACAAAAGTCGACAGAGTCCAAAGTTCTTGAAAGTTCTGCTGATAACAGAGGCCAATAAAAACAGCGCTGCTCTAGTGTGTAAACACGCCGTACCTGTGCGTCAGTCAACACGGCCTCGGACTAATTTGCATAAAGGCCCTCAGCAGCCGCCCACTCATTACCATATTTTATATTGCCTGCCCTCTGGAAGCATCATGGCAAGTTATATCATTCTGTCCGACAGGCAAGTGGCCCAACTTCTCGAAGCAGGTGTCTTTAGAGGAACTCATTGGAGGCGTGAGGAGGGGGACTTTGACATACTGTTTTCCCCTCTTTTCCTCCTTGCGTGCATTTAAATGTTTGCAAAAATGGTTTCTAAGTTGACATCTCTGCAACAGGAGCTTTTGAGCGCCCTACTGGACTCCGGAGTTACAAAAGACGTGCTTCTTCAAGCTTTGGAGGACCTGGACCCAAGCCCGAGCGGTTTTGGAGTTAAACATGATAGTCTGCAGATGTCCCCGTCCAGTTCCAATCTGAATGGGAGTGATGCGGATTTAAAGCCGGTTTTTCATACGCTGACCAATGGACACAGCAAGGAAAAGTTATCAGGGGATGAGGGCTCGGAGGACGGGGATGATTTCGATACGCCGCCGATACTGAAAGAGCTGCAGTCTCAAAACACAGAGGAGGCCGCAGAACAGAGGGCAGAAATCGAGCGAATATTGGCGTAAGTTCCTGTTTTCTTCTTCAGATATCTCTTGAGCTGTATATTACATATGACGAACAAGAGTTGGGCTACAGAGACGTCAAGGAGCCTCTGAACTGACATTGTACTGTGGTGAAAGGCCTTCTATTAGCTACTGGGAAATGAATGCAGTTTGACACGTCTGTCATGATAAATAAAATAAAGTTGATTTATTAGCTGTTTGGGTTGCACCTGGATGAATAAGTCAACCAAAATAAATTATATATATATATATTACAAATGTGCTCGTAAAGGGCATTTAATAAACACTTAGACAAGCGAGCTCCAGTAATTCACCCTTAACAGTGATTTTTCAGTCATGATTTTTCATGATATAGGCCTACTGCGGTGTTTACACATTTAAAGCACCCGCCAGTGTTTCCTCTTTTCACATTCTAGTTACTAATTATCTACGTGGGTTATTTCTTTAACTTAGAGATATATCAGCTTAAAGAAGATCTATTTATTATTAACCACATCTGGCCTCTCTAATAAAAAAAAATAAAAAAAACATTCATATATGATTCATGTAACATTTTATACTGTGTAGAAATTATACTAATAATTACTGCGTTATTATTATTAATATGTTTTTTTTAGTTTTTTTTTTTAAAGAAAGAAAACACGGCTTATAAATGACATAGGTCTGTTTTATTTGCCTATAATTCTCCATATTTCCACAATCGTTACAGCAACATCAGCGTCACGAAATATAGCTGAAAATCAAAACTTAACCTCGTGGAGATGAGTTATTAATTTAATCCTATAAATCATCTACGGAAAGACACACAGTGACGAATGATTAGCGTGAATGAGATCTAGTTATTCATTGCCGAAAGTTATAAAGAAAGATCTCGCTCAGGCAAATGTGTTGTCATTCTCCAAATCCAACAGTCTGAACAGATTTCAACAATTCGACCTCCGTTACCAAAGTTTCATCAACTGACCTTGGTAAGAAACTTCGTTTTAATGCATCTTGTAACACGCTGGCAGCTTCGGGCAGCAGGAACCACAATCAGCTTTCCGACAATGTTGATCTATTTTTATTCTGGTCTGTTTAGCTATTATTTTCATTGTACTTATTCAGTTGTATCATTTATATTTATCAATTTGCGTTTTCTTAAATATAGCTATATTTTGCTGCTTAAATCGCAAAATTGAGAAGGCCAAACTACTAAATTACCTAAGACATGTTTTCCTCTTTTTTTTCGGATATTTCTCGATATGTTTCTTTATAAATGTAAAAAAAAAAAGAAAAGAAAAAAAGCTATGCAAAATATTTAGTAGGCCTAATATGAATTAGCTTCTGACAGGTATTCCTTTAAAAGTATAGGCTAATATAGCCTAGGTGAATGTGAAAACATCTTGGCGTCCGCAACCTTTTGGATTAAGCTAGCGGTCAGAAACATGTTAATGTTCATAAAGGCTAAATAATAATATAAAGAAATGTTGTTCTTATTTTATGTTCATAAAATTTTATATAGCCCACTTCAAGGGATATGCATTTTAATAGCCGATCAAATTCGTTTCCAACTTCAAAATCTTAGCTGCTTTGAGTTTAAGCATTTGTCGTGTGTTTTCCCCCACATAAACCATCGGGTGTAAAATATAGAGCAATGCTTATAAGCTTGTTTAAAGCCTAGGCCATAATAGGGACTTATTATTTATCTCGAATGGCTTTACAGTGTTCTCACTGAACAATATACAGCTGTCTTGAAGTCTATCTCAGTTGTCTCCAACTTGTCCTTTTATAATTAAATCATGGCACTTGAATTGCACGCTCGCAATGAAGTCTTTAACCTTTGGAAGTATTTACAACCCATTGAAAACGTTGATTAACGATTGTTTATTAGCGCTGGGAACAATTGAACGCGCTAATAACACTTTAAACTTAGAAACTGGAAACTACTGGCGCAGAGAAAGGGGAAAACGTTAAATGGATTACAAAATCACTGTTATAAATTTGAAAGACGCCAGACTCGAAATCAAAGGCCTAATTTTCATATAAAAATGAGAGTGTCTTATTAATGTTTCATGCATGCTTTCTCTTCAGCGAGGACCCGTGGCGCGCGGCCCGCATGATCAAAGGCTACATGCAGCAGCACAATATTCCGCAGCGCGAGGTGGTGGATGTGACGGGCCTCAATCAGTCCCACCTGTCCCAGCACCTAAATAAAGGCACACCGATGAAAACGCAGAAACGCGCGGCGCTCTACACCTGGTATGTGAAGAAACAGCGCGAGATTTTGCGACGTAAGTTCATTTGTATTTCTGTGACTTAATGATATTTGAAACAATAAATACTTGTTGTATTCCATGAATCTGTATGCAGAATCCTTTATGGACAGTGATTGTATTAAGCAAAAAAATCTTTTGCCTTGTATCCAGTAAGATTGAATAATAATAATAATAAACCTATTGATGCATGAATTATTAAATCACAATAGAAAAAAACAAACAAGGCTAATTACAAATGTAGTTGTTATATGCACTGTACAAAATCTTGCTGTTTCAATTAAAAAAAGAGTAAGTGTTCCTGCTGCATTAATTTTTTTAGTTTTGTCAACTCCATATGGCAAGTTGTTTAAACAGAGCATAAAGCATAAAGTGTATATCTTGTTAAATGAGCATAATGACTTTTTAAGTAAATGTGACTTTCCTTAGTTCAATCAACTCCATTCTAATTCAATTCAGAATATTGAAGTGCAATTACTATATTATCATTTAAAATTATTGCTAATCATAGAAGTAGTTACTATGCCATTGCTTAAGTGAAAAAAAAAAAACTGCTATTTGATGGCCAGTTGATGATCAGAGATTAACTAACTAATATGGCCCCTCTATCATATTCAGACTTTACCCTTGTGCGACCTTCAGGACATTTATGTCTTTTTCATTTTAGTTTTTTTTTCTATAATTTTGGCTGTGTTAATGCCAATGGCATAACGTTTGCCAAAGGTGTGTATTTTTGGGGGAATTTTTATATTTCAACCTCAGTTCCAATAATACATCATAATACACTGTGTACACAAAATAGTTACACTCAGGACCTTCGGGACAAAAATGTACCCATTGAAACCCATTAAAACAGCAATATTTGATCCCAGTGCTATTAAAGCATAAAATCATGAATTGTATGATATTATGCTTTCATTCCGCAGCCCTGGATTCAAAACTTAATAAAAAAAAATATATATATATATTTTCTACCAGATGGCACCATTTTTCTCATGTTTAGCCTATGGAGAAAATACATGCTTTTTCCAATTTTCTGTTTGCAGTATTATAGAGAACTGCAGGCCAAACGAATAAATGATGCAGCTAAAATTGTGTGGGTGTGTTAGTATTGATGTCAGAGTGTGTTTTGTATGTGTGTACTGAGACATTTGTGTGTGTAAAAAACAACAGTGGCATTATGTAAACAAACTGGTATTTAAAGAGGTAAAATCCTGAAAATGAATGAATATTTGGTAGTTATGATCAGGACTGATGTTGGTTAACATATTAACTAATTTAAAGTGGAAAATAATAATAATATATAATATTATTATGGCAGTTTTTGACACTGACATTTATGTCCTCTAAGGACCTCTGAGTAACTTTTTTAAATTGACATACAAGGATTAAGCTTGTCAAGCAGACACACATGAGCCTCAACACTTTACACACAAATCACAAACACATTGACTAAAAAGACGAGCTTTGAATTATTGCCATTTGAAAAATGATTGAAAGTGACAACAAACACAACAACCAAGAGCATAAATAAAAGCAGCAAACAAAAAAAATAAGACGGTAACATTTCAATTTGCATAATTTATTCATGCAGCAGTGTTTGCTGGGGATCCAAATATGTTGATGTGTTTAATTATCTTGACTTATAACTTTTTGTTTGGCTGAATAGTTTTTCAAAGTTCAATAACTTGTCACATGTTCAGCCAACAAAAACTTCTTTGACTGAGTGATCTCAACAACATCAATCCAGGGGAGTTATTCTCCCTCCCAATTTTAAGTTATGGTAACTAAAAGGCAAAATAATTCTTTACAGTGTGATTATACTGGTATTTAAAAAAATAAAATCATGCTTGCCCCAACTCACCCACTTGTATATGAAACACTTTATGTTGTGTTTGAATATATACAACAGAATTATTCTAATTACTCACATTATGTTCCAGAATTCAACCAGGATACGCAAGGCTCTGGCAGCAACATGTTGGACAAAGGCAATCAGGATCAGGTGCTACTCTTTTTCTCAGAGTTTAGTCAGTCCGGACAGGGTATGGTGCAGCCAGGGGATGATGCTGGCATTGAACCTGCTTGCAAGAAGCTTAGACGGAACCGCTTCAAATGGGGACCTGCATCCCAACAGATCCTCTACCAGGCTTATGAAAGGCAGAAGAATCCTAGTAAAGAGGAGAGGGAGGCACTGGTGGAGGAGTGCAACCGGTAAGGACAAAACAGAGTGCTAAGTGCTAGCTGACAACATCAGAACACATTCCCCACTTTCACGTCATTTGAAATGATTTTAATACATTTTTCTCACTACATTCAGGGCTGAGTGCCTCCAAAGAGGAGTATCACCATCCAAAGCTCATGGGCTTGGCTCAAACCTGGTCACAGAGGTGAGAGTCTACAATTGGTTTGCCAACAGGCGGAAGGAAGAGGCCTTCAGACAGAAGTTGGCTATGGATGCCTACAGCGGACCAACGCACAGCATTAACCCTCTCCTATCTCACGGCTCTCCACTTCACCCACAGGCCAGCAGCTCCCCACCGAGCAAGATGCAAGGTACTGAAACATTCTTTGTAAGCTCATGTCTTTTATTTGATCATACAATCATACCATTGCTCTCCAATTGAGTTGTTGGCTGCTTGGCAGAAAGGCCTGGGAATGATAATTTGCTCAAACTTCATCATATTCATTCCACAAGAGCAAGAAGAATGGGATGACATAGTTGATGACATCAGGGAGACAGCAGAGAGGACAGCAATGATCAATGAGACAGAGTGAGCTGACCAAATGGCATTGTTATTCCCAGCTTTGAAAACACGCTGAGAACAATCTGTATTGTACCTGCAATCTCAGCTTCACTGAAGTCAGCAGGCAAGAGTGAGACACAAAAAGCAGCCACTCTTGGACAGGGCTGAGGGTCAGGCCCGGGTCAGGCGAGCACAAGGCCAACTCACTCTTGAGGCATACTTATACCTGTAGGGTCACGACAGTTTACCGCCATCCCGCTGCTCTGTTATCTAACGAATTGTATTCCCAGGAGGATTTATTGACTTAGTTTGGTATGGCAAGACTTTGACACTAAAAGAAATATATACTCTTTGACTCCGCTAGCTTATTAGCTATTGTTTCTCTTTCATGTTTGAGTACCAAAGAGTCAGAGTGCTTTTGCCGTGGGTGTGTTGTGTAAATGGCGTGGCAATGAGTGGCTTGTCTGTTTGCAAGTAGTGATTGCCCCTGCACACCTGACCAGTCAATGACCTCAGGTTGTATATGTATATGTATGCGTGTGTGGAAGTCTGTTAGGATGGGGGCGGGTGCGTTAGGTTAGAGGTGGAAGAGAGTCTTCTCTTCCTCACTTTTATTCAAGGGGCTTACAAGGTGTCCTACCAGTGCCCTGCCAGCAGCATCAGCTGTTTTTTGGTGTCAGAAGCTGGCCTGAAAAGAATGGCACAGCAGGCCGCCTCATCACGTTGCCAGGGCACAGCCTGTATTATGCATGCTTAATTGACAATTAAAATCCCTGGATACTACATCTCCCAGGCCTTTGATAAGGGACTCCCCTCTTCCCTGGTCTCTTTACCCTCTCTCGGCAGGGAGCCCTTTTGTCTGGGGAATATTAGAAGACTGTAGTGACTATAACTGAGGTTCATTTATCTCTGCTGGGCCAAGGGGAGGGACACTCCAAAGGCCCTTTTACCTTTATGGGCTGGCCTATGGAGGCTGAGGCCAAACTCTGAGCAAAACAGCAGGTGCTGTCCAATGGGGTATTGGCTCTTTTCGGGCCAGACAGGACTGATGAGTCCCTTCTGCTTGAGGTATGGAGGTTGAACTGGGTGATTCTTGCCCTCAGCCCCCCTCTCCGAAACTATGTGAAACCCAGGTTTTTCAGAGGTCGTTACCAGGTCAGATCAGAGAAAGACTCTAGTTTTTATTGATTCTTGTTTGGCCTGTTGATAACAGACAAGCCATTTTGCCACTGCTGGAAGGTCAGCCAATATGTGCTTTTGGGGGCTCACTGTGATCTCTCATGTGATGATTGTGTTATGATGCCACTGGAAAAGCAAACCACAGTCAAAATGTTCTTTCATTACAATGTTACAATGTGTTGGTTGTCTAAATTATTAATACTTTTTTAAAGAAACTTACATTTTTAGAAACTTTTCACTTTCAATAATATGACTACTTGTTGAGTACTATTATACGTATTGTGTTGCTGAGGTGTCCTCCTCCCCACAATACTGGCTGACGACAACCAGAGGACAGGAGAGTTCAACTGTCCTTGCTTGGCCTATTGGGGGTAACAGAAAGGCTGAAAGGCCACATAGGTCCTGCTAAGACCCAGGAGGCCTCTCATATGCAGCAATGCTATAAAGGGCACTGCCTGAGGATGAGGAGCAAGGCTTTGATATTACATGCGTCCAAGGGAGAGATGAACCCTTTAAAACCTGCTACCACTCCCCTTTAGGATTTCCCACCTCACTTTGCCTTTTTAGCTAGGGAATTTTGCAGTTGCAATGGATATTTGTATATTTGTATTAGCCTAGCCCACAACAAATGGTAATTACAAAATGTTTTTTTAGCATACATCATTGTAAATTATATGGAATTAAAAATACAGAAGCCTCAGATAAATCAAATAACATCTACACAGCAAACTAAAAAGAATCTATAATACTAACCACAGGCAAAGAGTTGTAGTTCCAATCACTCAACTTTGCGATGCTTTTTGCGAATTTTCGGTGGAACTACGATTTCAGGAAACACCAAATCGTTGAACTACTTAGTAACAATGGAACTTGGGACCGTAGTTGGCTAACGATGTTTTGGGAAATGCAGTTCAGGATGATTAAACAGCCAATATCAACCGATTACCTTGTCTGCTTGGTTGATTAACTGAAGTGTTAATACTTTGGTTCTAGTGTTTTTAACACTTCTAATGTATACTTCGGTTTTCCATGTGCCGCATTAATGCTATGCTATGCAAAATGTCATCAGCACAAAATTCATGTACTGTACGTGTGCAGTGTAGCTTTTCTAGACACACGGACAGTCGACATATTAATGTGTCATCGGCACATGCTCCTGCTGTTGACTGTGCTAAAAGAGTATCACGTCTGTTTAGGCTTCTGGTCAAATGAGTATACTTTTAAAGTTCAGAGCGCTTGAATGTGCATAAGATGTAACGGCACGTGGAAAACTAAGTATATCCTAGCCTTTAGCTCTCCCTTGTATCAGCACCAAACTCTACTGACAACCATGTCTATAATAAGCAATTTTGAATATCAAATTTGTTCAGTGAATTTTGAGTAATAAAACATACCAATAACATGTATACATTGCATGCTCATAAGTTGTTTAGGATAAAAGTGTCTGTCAAATGAATAAATGTAAATGTACAAGCATTACATCGCCAGCGATCAGCCTGCATTCTAGATATTGGCATCAGTCCTTGAAAAACCATGTTGGTTGACCACTTGTCTTATATGCACATTTTCTGTGTTTCACAGTAACAAATGCTTCTTCACCATTCCACACAGCTTTTATATCATGTTCTCAGTAGTTGTATTTTGGTTCTTGGTTCCCTGAGAAACAGAGCCCTCCTGCTGGTCAGCATGGCCCAGACTGCACAGACCTGAATGATTGAACATGAGAGGAGATCCCTGCAGCCTGAGTGAATGCCTGACGGAGTTGGACAATAGCCTGTTCTCTCCCTGACACTTTTAGTGGGTGTGCGGCTGTAAAGTAAAGACTGTTTATGGTTGCTCTACCATTTTGTGGTAAGCAAGTCGTAGGCACAATGGAGTACTTTATTGTCCTGTCCTGGTGTTTACAAGACGCCTTTGAGAGTTGGCAATGCCGGCTGAGTGCTGAGGGGGGCAAAGTTGTGTCTGCCCTGAGTTCCCTGTTGCAACGAAACACTATAGAGGGATCGATTGCTTGTTTTAATTCACAGAGCTCCTTATCAAATTAGCTGTGACTACTGTTGTGGTTTGCATATAAACAAGCTATGGGTATAAGCATTGAATAAACATATTTTGTCAGCACAGAATCCTCACGGTTCATTAACAATTTGGGAAGCTCATTTGGAATAATATATTGTGTTTACATTACGCTTGTGCTGTTCTGTTGGTTTAGCTTTTTGTATGTTGTGTCATTCTGTGAGTGGCAACTAATCTTTCCACAGCAAACAGTGTCATCATCTTGACTGGCTAGAGAAAGATACACTCGAAAACACCAGTCAACCATTTTGGAACAGACTGAAAAACGTGTTTAACATTATCATTAATTGACCAATGTTTACCTTGTTCATATCTGAGGAGGCTGGGATTGGCAAACATCCATTTAATAGTAGACGGTTTAGATTCCTGAGGCCCTGACTGGTCAAGAGTGCCAAAAGAAGATAAAAAAGGTCTAGACAGAGGATTAGAGTTCGGTAGAGTGAAATTCACTCATAAAATTTTATTTTACATAGATTATTCCTGCGAAGCTCAGAGGGTCAGTGAGGCGTAGGTGTTTTTAGAGCTGAGAGCAGACTTCATGTACACATTTAGGTGGCCTTGACTGTTCTGGGACCAATATCACTTGCAGGGGCCCATTTGTTTGCTCTGTCTTAAGCTGTCTGTTGTCAACAGAAACAGACTGGATCAAATTTGTAATTTAGTCCTGTGATTCTCACGAAACCTGTCAAGAAAGGTTCTGGTCATATTTAACCTCAAATCAAAATATAAAATTATATTCTGCATAAAGGAAATTAATCCAGCATTAAGCACTTTTATGTATTTTTATATTTTCTTTACATTGTGACATTATTTTCAGGAGACTTATGTACATTTTATACATCTGGACATCTTAATTTTACTATTATGATTGCTTTCAATGATGATTCTCATTACTGTAACAATGTAGAATTTTTTGTACTGTACAATGATTTTTTAAAAATCAGCAAAAATGAAAGGCAGTACAGTTTAAACAATTTAAATATCTTACTCTTTTGGAGTAAAATTGGACCAGGACATTTTCTCTGCGGTTTTCAGAAGAATCACCCAGTCGGGGAACTAAAAGTTTATATGTATTTTGTAAATGGTACTTTCATGTATTTGCTTTCTTTTTTCTCTTTTCCTTAACAGGTATCAGGTACAGCCAACAGGGTCCTGGCGAAGTCAGTTCCTCCACAACGATCAATCACCATAGCAGCAATGTCATAGCGACCAGCCAGTCAGTGTTGCAGCAAGTCTCTCCGGGGGCCCTGGACCCCAGCCACAGCCTTCTGTCACCTGATGCCAAGATGGTAAGCACACATGGGCACTCCTGGGTCGAGATAAGATAATGCCATTTTGGCTCTTGACACAGAAACACAAAGTAGGGCCTGATAGATACTACCTTTACCCAGTAAGTAGGCTAACAAACGCTGCATTGTACTTCCCTGTGCTTAAAGCAGATGCAGATTGCAGGCCTTGGCCTACAGTGCACCATGGGGCTGATGTTAGAAAATGTTAGCCAGTGGTAGTGAGAAAGGGGCACGGCCATGGCTGTGCCAACAAACCTGACAAAGAAACATTATGTTTGTATTGATTAAATGCCCTGTTAAGGGAGGAGAAGGGTGCAGTTTTGCTTGTTCTCTGTCAGTTGAGTGACAACAGTGCTCAATGAAGTTAAATCTTTATTTTCCGTTCCCCTGCGCTATCTAAATGCTAATGTTTGAGTAGGGCGAGATATTCATGTACTCTTTTGTTTCAGTACAGTTTTATATGCATACATTTTTCCAGCAAGGCTGCAGTGCTACTATGACACAGAGGTGGTTTGCACTATATGTTGAATTTTTCATGGCTTTAAGGCGTGTTTCTGTCAATGGGAGGGCGGAAGTCAGCGCAGGAGGAAGGGAGTTTGACAGCAGCTTATCTGAGCGGTCAGACGGTTGTCTGAGCACGGCCACCTCTCAACTCAACTTATTCAAATAAGCCATCTGTGTCTCTCTCAGGGCTCGATACTTTCTTAAGATAAGAGTACTGTTGAAAAAGTTCTGATAGAGAACTGAAAATTCTAGCTGTTTTATTGGACAGTGAACAACTCTTAAAGGACAAACCTATTAACATGTGAAAACATTGATTAGACACTCATTTCTATAAAGGGAGGAACACCTCATGAGTATTATTTAGAGGCATGGAGTAGAATAGGCCACAGAATTTCTCTATTGTGTGTTTTGTTTATAGATCTCGGTATCAGGTGGAGGTCTTCCTCCAGTCAGCACACTGACCAATATCCACTCAACCCACCACACACACCAGCAGACCCCCAACCTCATTATGCCCCTCTCTGGAGTCATGGCCATCGCACAGAGTGAGTATCCTACCATCATTTTCTTTCTTTCTTTCTTTCTTTCTTTCTTTCTTTCTTTCTTTCACTTTGGGTCTCATTCACTAACGTGCTGCCCACACTGGATGTGAGCTGCATAACATGTCGCGACTGTCGCAGTGTCACTGGATGTGACGCGACTGTATTTCTGAAACGTAGCCATGCGTACACACTTATTTGTGCGTAAAACCCTTTTTTTAAACCAGAAATCACGATTCAATATAAGTTTGGACATAATTTTATTCTAAATTGACTATAACATTTAGAACCAGTTGAAACCACACATATGCAATTGTTAGACTCTCTTCTAAATTTTTTAAATTTTTTTTTTTAGAAACTGAATAACTGCATGACCCTACATTGAATAATACGTATTTAAAGGTGCTCTCAGTAATTTTTTCCTCATTAAAAAAGTTTAACTCCTAAAGACATGAATTGTAATTTTGCAATATATTTATGAATTCATGACCACTCACAATAAAATGAAGAATCCAGTCATATTAGAAACCTTATAAAAGCTGTTTTATTCTACATGGAGAGGGTCCGCACATGGGGTCTGCCATGTTAGAGTCACATGACCTGCCGAATACTACTCACTTAATCTCAGTAACTGTCCTGTTATTGGACACTTTCACTCATTGATTAAAGTCATCATGGCTGACTGTGAATTCTAAATTTCTACAATAGCATCTGAAACTGAAAACTATTGATTTTGAATGATGCTGCATCCAAGCCACTAGGTGTCAGTGTAAGTCCAATATGACACAAAGACAAAAGTTACTGAGCGCACCTTTAAGAGTAACAAAAATGATGTGCATTATAGCTCAAGACGAGATATGGAAATCATACAAGATTTATATATAAAAGTATAAATCATTAAATTGAAATCATTGTACTGATATAAATTATCATATTGAAACAATTTGTGTATTTTTATGCAAATTACTAAATTTGCACAAAATATACATAAGGTAAGTACAAATTTATGTGCATTCACACCTGTTGTAAGGGTGTGAAATATTTCTGCTCACATAAATATGCTACTTTTCAGTGATGCTATTTACACTCTGGTGCAAATAATGGTGTATGCTGTTTACACCCCAGTGCAAATATTGGCAGATATTATTTGCACCCCAACCCTGGTCCAAATAATGGTAGATACTAGTTGCACCCTGGCGCACATAGTGTCAGATGCTATTTGCACCCATAGTTAAATATTATCATACAGTATGGGCATCACTGTAGCGTGTTTATTGTGTTTAGATTCCCACAGACACACTACATTAACCCCTAAACCTAACCTTAACCTTACCTTAGAAAAAATAACCTTGGTTTTACTACTGTAACCATAATTTCACACTGGAACGAGTGCGATCAACAGACCACGCCTCTATATCAGACCCTTTTCTGCACTCCCCGACATTCACTGTAACCAAATTACTGCGATGAAATCAATATTTATATTAGTTTTTATCTATTATTTAAGTAATATTAAAGGACATTTTAAGAGTGGAAACAGGAAATTGGACCATTGAATGGGAGTGGGACAAAATACAGATTCGAACCCCTGTAGCTAGGACAATATCACACAGTCACACACTGTCTTTACACCCCATGCCACTGCAGCAACATCTGTTGGTTCGTTTTTCGTATATTTCTGTGGTTCCACCAGGCTATTAGGGTACAAATAGCTGCCCTGTGTGGCAGATGCTATTTACACCCTTTGTTTTGTTTGATATAATGACATAATTTCATTGTCCTTGAATGCAGGTTTAAACACATCACAGGCACAGACAGTACCCGTCATCAACAGCGTTACAGGCAGTCTGGCAGCGCTGCAGCCGGTGCAGTTTTCGCAGCAGCTAAACAGTCCACATCAACAGCTCATGCATCAGTCACCCAGCCATATGAGCCAGCAGCCCTTCATGGCCTCCGTCTCACACTCACACAGTCAGTGGTCCTCCTTTCTCCAAGATCTACAGCTCATGATCAAATCAAGATCTATTCAAGATAAATTAATCAATATCTATTAATCATGCATGCATGAAAAAGACAATCAAAATCATCCTCAATTTACCAATGTGATCTTCTGTCTGTGTGTTATCTTTACAGTGTACTCACACAAGCAGGAGCCGCCCCAGTATTCTCACCCTTCTCGTTTCCCCCCGACCATGGTGGTGACGGACGCCAACAGTCTCAGTACACTGAGCTCAATGTCCACCAGCAAACAGGTCATTCATACACAACATTTACCAGTACACATAAGAATCTCTTGAATCTCAACTAACTGATATTATTGCTTTCTTTAATGAGAGGTCACATCTTGTCTGCATGTTCTGCATGTTTCAATTAAGCTTCTTGATGTGGGTTAGAATCATGAGCTGTAATCACTTAAAGGGTTATTTCTCCCAAAAATGATTTCTCATCTTTTTCTCACTCTCAGACCATCCCAGATGTGTATGACTTTCTTTCTTTTGCAGAACACAAAGTTTTTTTTAAAGAATATTGCAAGTGAATGGTGTCCAGAACTTTAGTTTTAGTGAATTTTAGTTTAATCCATGTCCTTCGGTGCGATATAATGGATGTGGGTTAAAAAAAGATTTACTTACCTTTTTTTACTATTAATCTCCACTTTCATGTCCTCTAAAAATCTTTATTTGTGTTCTTCAGAAGAAAGAAAGTCATACACATCTGGGATGGTATGAGGGTGAGTAAATGATGAGAGAATTTTCATTTTTGGGTGAACTGTTCCTTTAAAGCCTCAGCAAAGCTTTAAACTAAAACTATAATCCTAAATTTCCACACTCCCAAGCTATATTTACTAGATGTGTCTGTTTTTTGACTTGTCTAATTCCTATCACATTAGGATGCTCCTGTAAACAGGATGGTGCAACTTGGGGGTCTCTCCTGGGTAAATACTGTTTATATACTGTATAGCGATTCTGTAGATCTGCATTGGGTGAGGATTTCAGATCCTTTCTCAATCTAGGTTAAATACAAGTTAAGCTTTACTGAAAGCATCTGTGGTACTTACAATGGAATTTCATGGTGCAACCATTATAAATTTACACCACTGACTTCTATTGGCAAACTGAGGAACAAGTCACAATTATTTTAGATGATAATCGACAGGATGCCACAGATGCTGTCAATAGATCACAACTTGCATGTATGTATCCTGGAATATTCCCTCAAGCCAAGGTCACCTGACCAAACAAAAGTAATAAACCTTTAATCACTACCATATCCTAAACTGAATTTCAATTATCTGTTGAAAAACGGCAGGTAAAATTTTATTAAAGCAGAGAATGTGTACACAGACTCGACCTGCTTCGATGTCTTTTGTTTCGCTGAGCTTGTTACACATCACAATCAGTGGAGCGAGACAACATGTGGATACTCCTCAGAATTTCTGTTTCCTTTGAACAGCCTGACCAATCAGTCACCCGTGATCCCAGCCTGAGCATGGCTTGATTGATGAAAACTCCTTTCATTTTCTTTCTTTCTTTCTTTCTTTCTTTCTTTCTTTCTTTCTTTCGCCTTCTAAAACTCCTTTGGAAAGGAACTCCTTTCTTATAAATACCACAACCTCGCATAGAGCTGAACGAAGTGCCAATTGAATGTGGGTGAAGATGACAAGATGTATTTTAGTCTGTTTTCCTTCAAAACTATCATTCCTTAACTCAAACTTCCTTGGTTATGGGTCAGCTAGCTTGAATTTACATTTCGAATGAAGAGGAATAACAGCGTTTCGAGACATGTTTGAGACATTTCACGTCTGAATAGCTGATGTGATCACTCATGAATGCAACTCTTCAGATGCCTCTGGAGTTAATTAATAGTTTTGAATGCAGTTATCTTGGGATGCACAACACAATTAAGTGTTTTTTCCTTTATATTTAGTGTATTGTGATTCAAAACATTAAAATATGGTTATCTTTTACTCACTCATTTTTTAACGTCTACAGCCTCTTTGTAAGCAAATACAGCAATGTGCTTGTGTGTTTATGTTGTCAAGTTTGATCATAAATGTGTTAAGATTGCTGCTCAATTTCACCAATAACTGGCTCTGACTCAGTAGTGTGTGTCCACTCCAAATTCGTATTTAGATCTGCCTCCGTTCTGCTGTGCAACACCCATATTTTCACAATCCGATCAACAACCAAAAGATAAACTTAAATCCCGCCCCATATTCTTTTCTTGTTCGATAAGCTGTTTCACTCGGAAATACGTCACAATACGGAAGTCGCAACTTCTGTTTCATGCCAACTTTAAGTCCAGTTACTAAGGCCAGGAAATGATCCTCATTGTTAATCAAATCCCTCGCTCTCCTTCGGCTTCCCTGCTGTGGACGGGAGTGCATGCAGTAATTATGCAATCTTCCTCTTTCCCCTGCGTTCTGTGACTGCTATAGCCTAAAATGCGGTCTGCATTCGTTGCTTTCACATGCCCAATTTTCCACACTGCTGCATCATTGACAGCACTGGGCCTGTTGGCTTGAACCTCCTGCCAGCATGTGTCTTACTTATCAAGATGCTTCATCTTTCCATTTACAATAAACTTCTCTATTAATTTGCAAATATACAATTTACAAATAGAATTCATCAAGTACAGCCAACAATTTGAGTTCAGTTGAATGTATTTAATGTAGACATCTCAGGTATGTGGTTCCTCAACCCCTTAAGCTCCGAGTGAGCAATTTTAAGCTTTTCCAGGCTGTCTCTTATCAGTGTGCTGTATTTAGAATGGGTGGTGCTGCTGTGGGCAATGGGCACTTTGGGGGACATTACTAACTATGCTCAGGCTTTATAACCCTCCTGTTTGCCGAGCTATCCCACCCACCCCAACAACAAAAACTCACCTCCACTCTGAGACCTATATGTAATGAGCATAGTCTGAGCAGCTGGCAGGCACCTTTATCAAGTGAGGCTGTTTGTCGGCTAACGGGTCACAAGAGGGTCACTTGCCTCTCCCTCGCTAAAGAAAGGGAAAAAACAGAAGACCCAAACAATATAAAAACACCAGTTTCAATGGAAAGGATGCAGGAGAATTAGGGGAAGGAGAAAGAGGAACATATTTGGTCAGGTGTGGCAGAGGTGTAGAGCTGATAATGCCTTTGAAGCCTTAGGAAATTCCATACTCTCTTTGTGTATCTGTTCTTTTTATTTGGTGAGGGCAAAACTTGCGTATTTGACCATATCTTTTTCTTCCTTTGTTTCTGCAGTGTCCGCTGCAGGCATGGTGAGCATGTACACTTGACTTCCTTGATGCCTAGCAACAAGAGCACATCCTCCTCGTTCCCCCTCATCACACCCGTATCTGTGGCAACCCTTAATAAGTGCTAACGCCGCAATGTGAGTTAGTCAATAAACCAGGGGCAGTGGTAGGCGAGATGGACTCTGTGAGCAGACCATAATCGAACACTGTCGGGTTGTTTTGTTTCATCGTAGAATGACGAGAAGACCGGGTTTCCTAGGTCATGCGATCAACAAGGGTAGATGCCAATTCAACCACAAACTTTTAGTGACAGTATTTGATTTCCCAGACCATTTCAATGAACATGGGTCATCCGGACATCGTTGAAGAACAAATGGAAAGGAAGTACACACATTATGGACAGATAAAGCTACAGATACAAAGACAGTGGAAACCTGAACAGTGCTCCAAAAGAAACCTAATGTGCGTGTCATTGGACATAATGGTTGCTTTGATCTGACGGTTCCTGGAATAAGAGCACAGTATTTGTCCATGTATTTCTAAACATGCTCGATAAATGTGGATAAAATGACAATCATAAATGTTAACCTAGAAGCAACAGTGGGGCTTTATAATGTATAACTCTGATGAAGTTGGATGTAAATAGAAGCAATTATTATATCATTGTTATATCATTAGTCTGAAGGATGTAAATATTTGATAGTCCATGTGGTGTGCTGTTTTATTTGTCTTGCTGAACATTTAAACTGCGATTCAGGACGTGACAATCTATGGAACAGGTAGGAAGTGTAAGACTATGCAGAGAAAACAGTTTGGATGTGTGGCGGGGCCTGTGAAGTAACATTTCAACTTTGCTGGCAGCATATCTTAAAAGTAAGATAGAAAGATAAATGTTAAAGCACAATCAAAAAAACATGATACAAAAGGTCTTCAGATCTTTCAACTTTGAATTGTTGGCATTAGTGTCATCAGATCGATAAGAATCGTTTATCTGTGCCAGCATTCATATGATATTCCATGGAATGACAAACCCTCATCCAAGGAATACTCGATTAGTTTAGAGATGGTCGATCAGATAAAAAGATAACTCTGTCCACATAATGCTGTTCACCGTACACTCTTTGTGATCCTGAAGGGAACGGCCATGATTCATGGCATGCCTTCATAATCTAAATATTGACCCACAATCAAGCTGTTATTGTCATTGGTAAAAAGTTGGGAAACGTGAGGTGACAAAGATGTGTCAGTCCAGTCGCCATTTCAAACAGTATTACCAGCTCATGCAACCCTGAACTACCAGGAAGTATTGTGAAATAGTTTTTTATTGCGATTGTCAAAAGTTTTCTTACACATTTACTGGCACATATGTCCAAGAATCTTAAGACGTATAAAATGCTATAAAAATATGTATAAAAATACTGTCATTTGGTAAACTGAAGAAATACACATTTCCCATTTCTGTCCCATCTAGATTTTTAACACTTTTCAAAAGGTCACTTCAAAGTTTTTTTTTGTTCAATGTTGTTGACTGTGTATCCACTGCCAGTTGACCTGAGGCTACATTGCTGGTGTATTCTCCTGTTTTATGCTGGATTTATACAAAATATGATTCTCTCCACGTTGTATTATTTTTGTATAAGATTAAATCAATCTTTTAAAATCATTATTTATGCTTTATGGGAAAAAAGTTGATGTCAAAGTAAAGTTTTTTCCCCCAAGATTGATACTAGTGCTCTGTCTCTGCTTACTCAGTTTATCTAAGCTAGCCAAGCTATAACAACATCTCTTAAGCTACTTCATATTTTTCATAAATATCAAATAATTTATATAACATTCCATAATTTAACATTTGAAAATATCTAAAATGTATAAATCAACATATAAACAAATAAAATATGTAAAGAAAAAAGAACAACTGAAAACTATATTGCTAGTTGCTATGTGTGGGTTACCTTTCAAAAAGGAAGACTATGTAGCGGTGATACCATAGTACATGGTTCTCAAACTTTTTTTGATGAACACCCCCATACTTCATTCCCTTACCTCCACTTAATTATACCCCAAATTAATTATATTGCCTCACTCCCCAAATATAGCCTATGACAAATGTAATAGAGCTGAAGCAGTAATATGTTAATATTTATTATCAATCTATTTTTGCCTAAAGTGCAGTTAGTGTTACTATAGTAAATTCAAGGGTGGTGATGTCAAATTCTGTGCCAAATTCAAATGGTTTCTGCTCTCGTGCCTTGTTTCTCACTGATTCTCGCAAAGCTGTGAGTTTAAGAGCTGGAAGAGCTTTGCACTCATGCTGCTCTGTCCATTGAGCCGTATCCATCTAAAGAGCCGTACAGGTGGATTAGCCGAGGTTGTGCCTCCACCTGTGTGTTTGACGCTGTAAAACCTGATACTTCAAATGCGTCGCTAGACTTCAAAATCAGGTGAACCGCGGTACAAATGCGAACCAAACCCTTATACTTGAGAACCAACTGATGTACTCCAAGTCTAGATAAACGTTGAAAACATTATAAAGAGAAATTTGACGATAGATTTGGTTAGTATGACTGATAAATGCACCCCATTTGTAACCCAACGCCCCCCTGACTACTACTTTGCTCTCAGCGCCCCCCGTTGAGAACCCCAGCATAGTACATCGATTGTAGCCGATCAGATGGTGATACAATATGGTACTTTGAAATACAGCATAACATTCTGAATGATGACTAGTATTATATTTATGGTAATGCCATGATACTTTTGATTGGAAAATGTAATTACCTCTGGTATAGAAGCTACACATGCATATGTTTAACATAATTGAAACCATCTTTGGCAAACGACTGGATGCAGGTTTTGTTTCAGTTGATTCAAGGCATATATCCACTTCATGCAGTGCACTTTTTAGTATCCTGTTACTGTTACTCCAAACGATTCAGTTTACGTGTGAGCTGTCTGAATGATTCAGAATACATTGCAAACCAATTCAGACTGTTTTGCAAACACGTCTGACCTATTCATTGAAAAGAACCAACACTCGCTAGCTCTGAAACTGAACATTGGACAAAAAATATGACTTGATTGCTGAAACATTCATTGAGGAAAATGCAATGCTTTAGGTTTTCACAATGCTACAACAGTACTTAAAGAAATGTATTTGCTACTGACAGGGCCGTTTCTGAGTGTATGGGAGCCCTCAGTGAAATCCTAGTTGGAGGCCCTCCCATACCCCACCTACCCCCCCCCCCCCACCTCTTGCCACAGTCTCCTTTGGCTTGCTCTGTGTCTAAAAAAAATATAATATTTTTAAGGCATAATCTACAATCACATATTTCATCAAACCGCACAATGAAGACTTGCAATTGTTACAGACTTGACAGCTTCATTTTCTGTTACAGCATATTTTTCTGTAAAGCTGCTTTGAATTGTGTGTTGTGAAAAGTGCTATATAAATAAAATGACTTTACTTAATTACAAGTAATTAACCCCATTGCTCACAGAAGTATTAAAATACCATACAGTACGACATTTACTTTACCTGTTTAAATAAACATAAACTATAGTGACCTGTGAGAGAACTCTAGTTATGTGACAGGCTCTTGCATTAGCCATTTTATATGTAATGATTAAATACAAAATGGATGTTTACAAGGTATTTGCGTGCCTGAATCCCCAGCTGCATTTGATGCCCCTAAATATTTCGATATGGCACCTGAAAATTATGCATACAAGACAAATTTGGTTGAGTGCTGCAACTACCATCAGCTAGCTAGCTTGTTAGCTAACTGAAACAAAGATAGCATTGAGTCTTTGAGATAAACTTGGATAGCTACACTGTCTATTGTGACTGAAACAACAATTTTCAATAACCTCACTCTTTAACAAAATGGTGGATGAGACACACGGTTTTGATGGTAACAAAATTAATGCCAATGCCATACAGAAAGAGTGACCACATTGTTGCTGTTGGGTTGTAGAGTATGCAGGAAAACATGTCTCCCTGTTTGGCTGAAGGGTAGACAATATTATGCATTTGTGATTAAGTGAAGTTCACTTGTTCTTCAATAGATACTTCATCCTCCACAAATAAAAGGCACAACATATATTAATTTGACAAGAGCTACTTTCAATACAACAAATGCTGTAATTGGAATAAGGGTCTGTTAGTGCTAGTTTTTGATAAAAAAAAACAAGCAAAACAAATTATACACACATACACACACACACACACACACACACACACACACACACACACACACACACACACACACACACGTTTGAAAAAATACACTTAAACCAGATCTTCATTTAGTGTTTTGTTACAAAATAGAAGATAAAAAATGAAGCTAAACTTTGATGTAGTCTTGACAAAGCCTGTTCTGAAAGTTTAAACTAGATTTAAAAGTTTGAATTTTGATGGATATACAGAAATTAGAGTTAGACAAACAACAAGCTAGCTAGCAAGAAAGATTGCTAGCTAGGTAGGGTATAAAAGCAAACACATACAAGCATATTTTGAGTTCAGCTAACTATTGCTTGATGACCAATGTGATCAGTGATAGCTATGCTAAACTTATCGTAACGTGAATTTAAAACTTTTTTTTTTGTCTTTGTCTTTAGTTGAATGTCCCTTAAAAGACACTCATACAGTTATGAAAGAGAGCTTCCTGCTGGGTATACACTTGTAACCCAATGATGTCGCCCTGTTTGGTTATCAATGAGGCCTTTGATTTTGCTTCCAGGGAGCCACTAAAGATCTTACTGCTGGTCTCTTTTACTGCGCGCTTCCCTGAAAGAAGAAGAGCTTCAGAAGGGGAGAGGGAGAGCAATACTTATTAGCATTCTTTGGAGATGCTGAGTTAACAATGCAGCCAACAACAATGATTATGGCCATTGTTTCAGTTCCATTCAAGTCGCTCTCACAGTAAATAATGGCCTATACTTCATTTAGCCATTTAAAAAACCCTAATAGTAAATTCAGCTTGAATATGGCATAGCCTACACAAAAACATAAGAAATATTTGCTAATGCTGAAATAAAAATGTCACATTAGAAATGTAGAGATGCAACAGACACAATAGGGAAGGACTGGATCTTTGCTTCCGTACAAGTCCCAGAGGTCAACACGAGAGCACGCTGGACACACAGAGAACAGAGAGAAGGGGACAAAGGGACAGAAAATGGAAGTTACAAACTGAATGTAGCTGCGTGTTTAGTGGTCAGAAGAGAATGGGCACTACATCAACTCCAGCTGGGCCCCAAAGGGTTTTAATGGGCAAAAGAGCCCAGCAGGGGTCAGAGGTCAGGAGGCCAATCTTTTCCAGAGCTAATTGGTGACACTGTTTCAAACTGAGACCAAAATTAGCCTTTGAAGTTTGTAATTTATTATTATTATATATAATGTACTTCAAATTATATATATATATAAATTCAATTTTGATTTTTTTTGTATTAATTCAATACAAAGTTTGAAAGATATCAATCAGGCATATCTGGGCATTCACAATAATCCAGCCCTATTATTGTCAGATTTATGATGAACAGGAGGCTATTTCATAACATCTTAATCTCTACGATCTTGTTTAAAAATGTTAAGAATAACACCAAACTAGAAATATCGAACAATTTTACCCAGACTGTAAATTTTATATATATATATATATATATATATATATATATATATATATATATATATATATATATATATATATATATATATATATATATATCATATTTTGAAATATGATAAACAAATACATCTGAATTTTAATCAATATCAAATATAAATATAAATTGTAACTATTGACACTCACAATGGATCTGTGCAATAATTTCAAAGTTTAGCAAATGTTTGCAGATGGAGAAAATAAAGAAAAACTATTATGTACTACTTTTTAGCACCGTTGTCTGCAAGGGTTAAAGGGTACACTCAAAATAAGTATTTTAAGATTTGCACATTTCAATTTCACAACAAAATTGCAGAAAAATTGAATTAAGTAATCTTTAATAATATTTTGTTATAAACTTTAATTTTGTTATAAAATTGAAATGTGTTAAAAATAGTTTAGTGAAACTAAAAATAGTAAATTCACAGTCCATATATTTTAGAAGCAATGCCCAAAACATGTAATATACGAAGCAAACAACACCTTAATTATCTGACAGGCTGACAGCAGCTGGTAGTCTTGAAATCAGGGGTTCTACAGAGGAATAAAAATGTCATTATTAATCATTCATTGTTCCGCATCCATCAAAGGGATGTTCAGTAAATGCACTGTACCCTAAAATACAATGATGGTGAAATCTTTACAGATAAGAAACAGTCTACTGTATGTAAACAGACATTTTCATGACCCCACAAAGTCTGCGAAGGAATTTATCATTTGTGTCTTTGTGATTCTTTGGTGGTTTATTGATCGATCCCCTTGTCTACACAGATCCACAGAGTGGATGGTGGAATGAGAATGGATCTAGTGTGGCTTTGTGTCTAAATGGGAGTAAATACATTCAGCCTTTTATCTGCCTTTCACCTCGGAGACTGATCATACTGTAAAAGCCAATCCTGACAGATAGCAGTGGCCACGCTGATGCTGTCACGGAGGCTGGTGAGGAATACATTGATTTATGGTGATTGGTGGGATACTCTGAATCAGTTGTGGGTTAATGTTCACCTGGGTCAAAGAGACACTGCTGGAACCTGCCTGTATTCACATCAGCTCCTCTGATGAGGCTGGCCTCAAGCTAAACTCACTGTTCTCAGTGGGGAAACAGCGTCCTTCATGCCTCCTGAATGGATGCTAATGGTTGTGTAAGGTGGCTATTCAGAAAGCTGAATGGGTTTGGGTAGGAGAGAAATATCAATCTTGTCCAGTATATTAACAAACCCAAAGTCAGTGTACCTCCTCTTTTTTGATGGTAGCACCGTTATGCAAAAGCACATTTATTAACTGCTGATATGTGCTTTGATGAAACAACACACACAAACAATAATTTTCGTGAATAAAAATAAATACGTCTGATTTCTTTCATTGTTTTATGAACTTAAGTATTATACAGTGGTCCAATTATTGTCCAAGTATTTTGTTGCATAGATAACATTTTTTTTTTTTTTTACTAACTTTTCTTAGTCAATTTGCAACTACTTTTAACCAACTGGTCCCAATATCACTTTTAGTGGACACATGGGGTCAGTTCCTCTCAGGTTCACATATGTAGTAGCCTAACCACAGATGTAGTTCATTACATTTAATATGGACATATTTCACAAAGTTTTGACAACTAAGTGGCCAAATGCTTTTGTTTTCAATTTGGGTGGTATATCTTTATACAGTATAATATATATGTATATACCACATATTTTATCTTCTTTGTTAGGTTTTATCAAGCTTGAAGTCATGACCTTACCTAGAGACTGCAATGACAAGCTGTACAGTGAAAACGGAGATACATTTTGGTCTATTCTAACTTATATAACTTATTTGGTCTATTCTGTAGTTTTATGGATTACTTTTTGGTCACCATTCACTTGCATTGTCTGAATCTACAGAGCTGAAATATTCTTCTAAAAATCTTAATTTGTGTTCAGCAGAAGATAGAAAGTCATTCACATCTGGGATGGCATGAGGGTGAGTAAATGATGAGAGCATTTTCATTTTTGGGTGAACTGTTCCTTTAAATTAATTATATGTTCAATGCAGTGCAATTCATACATATTCAGAAACCCAGAATATTACAAAGGCAACATTTGCTTAAAGCAATTAAACAATACCTATTTTTTTAATATTAAAAACAGTACAACTGCACCAATGTCAATACTTAAGTCCTTGAGGGTATCCAAAATATATATATTTTGTGTGTGTGTGTGTGTGTGTGTGTGAAAATATTATATTAGTTAGCAATTCTTTTGTCTACAATTTGATTATATTTAAAAAAAAAAAAAAAGAAGAAAAAGAAAAAAAAAAGATTGGCTAAACAACCTTTTTTATTAAGATTTTTATTATCATTATTTTTAAGAAATATCCTTATGAATCTGGTAAGATGTTCAAAGCAGCACTCTTTTTACAATTGAAAAATGTAAGACATCCTAATTTAATGAGCACGTGACATGAGCTGTTATACCTGCTGCTTCTCCTTCTGTGAATTACATTTCAATGGCGCCATCTCCTGCTCAATATGGGGAATTTTTCCAAAAATCACCAGAAATGATCTAAAACTGTGATGTTTGCCAAAAATGTTAAAAATACAAACAACGACTGTTTCTCTTGAATTAAATAATCATTTAATTTTCAAACGAAAGGCTAAATTAAAATCAACGTACATATTTTATTAGAAAAGAACAAATTAAATATGTGACATTTTAAAATATGGTATGAAATGTATCAAAATGCAACGTCAAAATAGATTATTTTATGCAGTCTTTTATCAAGACACAAGATGACGTCATACCTGATGTGACGCAACCGGGGCATGTGACCCCGGAAATTAGACTTACTCTGCAGAACAAAAATGAGCTTTTCCCAATTAGTTTTTTTTTTTTTTTTTTTTTTTACACTTTATTCAATAACAAAACATACAGTAATTAAATACAAAACAACAATAATAATACAAAGAAAAAAATACAACAAGATATATAGAAAACTATTATACATAGGGGTATTAAAATCAAAACCATTTCTTTAATTACAAAATAATACAAAGGTCCTTATAAAGGATAACATTTCAAGGCTTTACAACAATCTATAGTCTTTTTTGCCTTGGAATTCCTTATACCCTCCAATGTTTTAAGGTACTGAGAAATCTCAAATTTAAATTGGCTTTTCCCAATTAGTTGGCGTTTTCAAACCGTTGAGATTCCCTAGTTTCATTGGACAGTTTATGAACGCCCATCCCGGTTTGAAAACGCCTACAGATTTGAAGACTGCTGCAGAGACCTATACTTGGCGGAAGTGGCGCGCATCTCTTGGCTCTGATGACGTCACTTCATTGATCTGTTCACGATGGCGCTTCGGCCCGGATCAGGGGGAGGTGGCAGGTACGGATAATCTCACTTAAACGCGTTGTCATCTATTTTTCTCTTAATGTGTTCGCCTGCTAAAGTCAGTATATGTTAGTTCACGAGCCTGTTTGAAAATGCCGTTGTTAATCCCGCACGAATTCACTTTATTATGCGTAATGTTTGCAGTGTTAATGTCTGATGCTGATCAACTGTGATGTGACGTTTATAATATTGCTCTCATTTTTTAAACATGATATTAGAAATTAGTCAACATTTATCTTTTTGTTTATATCGCGTTTTTGCTATTTATTTATTTATTTATTTGCTTTAAACTTATAATGATATTAATGATGAACGATCATTAAACCGTTGACAAGCCAACTGACTTATACTTAGAAAAAGGCGTTTAGTGTCTGAAAACCTAGTGAGCTGCCTACCTAGCA
This sequence comes from Moxostoma hubbsi, assembly GCA_032164185.1. Lineage (NCBI taxonomy): Eukaryota > Metazoa > Chordata > Actinopteri > Cypriniformes > Catostomidae > Moxostoma > Moxostoma hubbsi. Next base: position 15,804,962 of record JAVLUX010000030.1, on the reverse strand, counting down.
TTTGTGGGTGCCACTGGTGCGCTATAAATTAATTATTTACCAAAATGCGGTCTAGATAGACAGTTCAATAGATGTAAAGACACAGGCATTGCCTGTGCATGCGCATCTAACGTGACTGGGTGTATTTCAGTATATTTACACGGTTGTAGTCTTATTTCGAGATGTAAAGCAGCTTTTGAGGGTGACGTTCATTGTTTGATGGTTGCAGGGCTGGTAGACCAGACCCAACATAACCAGCATGATATATATTTGCATAAAAGACATGTACCTGACTGTGTGATGTGGATCTGGTGGCCTGACAGCTGCCATTATTAGCACAATGGAGAATATAAACAGTCTTTATTTCTTTTTGAGAGCTTTGCCCAGTTATATTTTTACTGGAAGATTAAAATTAATTCAGACCCATTTCATACATTACACTGGCATATGCATTTTCTTAGAACTCAGCTTTGCTTAAATAGTTTGCACAATACTGCAGTGTACTGGAGAAAGCTGTTATAAGCATCTTCCATGTTTCTGTTATCAGCTGCAGTTTATTGGAACAGGTGTAACTGTATTGTCGGTCTCAAAAGGTGCATTCAAAAGATGCTTATCAGTAAAAAAAAAGAATAAATGTAAGATGTTTATGGTTTTTCATAGATACAGTCTGTTATTCTGTTTGAAACTCACTAAATAAATACAAGTGTCTACTCGCACTGCTCTCACTCAAAGGTGTTTGAAGCATTTTGCGGTTCTCAAATTCCCGTATTGAGTTTAGAAGGGAAGGTCTTATTTAAAGTATTGTTTGGTTAGAAAGATTGATTGAATTTGAAGTATTGACGGTTACTGATTTGAATGATGGTTTGTTACTTTTTCACTTTATTTTTCTTAAACTTATTTTTCTTAAAAACATAAAAATTCTTGCTGTATTAATTCTAGGGCTGTCAATCGATTACAATTTTAATTGTTCACAGCAATCCATTTCACAAGTGAATTTGTCAATAAGTTGGAGATTTATTATGAGGGCTTGTTTAAGGACCCATCAATGTACACCTGCGTCAGACATTTTTTTTTATTAATGCTTAGAAAACTTTTACATCTAGAGCCAAGAGGTATATTAAAACAAACAACAACAAAGGAAAATAAATAAGCTAGTTTCAATAAAAATATCAAATTGTTTACATATTTCAATACACTTTACAGCTTTGTTGTTACTCAAATTGGAAATTGTTGGTATTTTAACTATACCAAAACTAATGGTTTATAACCAACATGCTTACATTTATGAATATTAAACTTTGCCAACGAAAGCAGAAAATTAATCAAATAATATTCCTTATGAAGAGACATGTCATAGCAAAAAAAAAAAAAATGAATAAAACATTTTCAAAACAAAGTTGAATGCTGGGAATAATATGATCTCTAACAATCTTGCAGAAATCAGAGCAAAAACAAGTCGAGAAGGGACAACTCCAAAATAAATGAAAAAATGTTTCCGCCTTCAGACCACAAAATGTCGAGAATATATCAACATCACAATTAAATCTCTCTACAAGAAAATAATTAGAGAGGCAGTACTTATAAATAAGTTTGAAGGAAATTTCTTTGATTTTATTTGTGAATATATATTTATGGGTTAATTTCCGAATTTTGCCCCATCTCAATCCAGCCACACCCTGCGTCAGACATGCTTTGTAATGTCTCTGGTGTGTTACATCATAAACATAAAATGTTTCACTGTGTAAAGTTAAATATAGTTTAATACTCAATCTTTAAACACCTCTTGAGATCCCTTATTTAGCATTTGCGCTCCTTCGAGTGTTTTGAATGCAAGAACATAACGTGTTGCTTCACTGTAATAAACTGTATGTTGCTCACACAGCTGATTTTTTTTTTTTTTTTTTTTTACTGCCCTCTGGAGTAAACAGGTGGTACTACAAGCTTGCATTTCTCAGGAATCTTCCTTATTATGGTCCGGGGGAAGTGCAATTAAATGCGTTAATTTTGTATTTATTAATTAATCGCACTAAATTAACACGTTAAATCAACAGCCCTAAATAATTCTTTAAAAGCAAAAATGGAGAAAATTTTCAGGAAATGTTTCTTGTTAGTAAAATGTTGGATTGCCTTAATTATTATTATTATCAATACTTTTCTGTCATAAGTTTTAAAATACTTACAATGAGATGGCAGGGATAGTTGGAGGTAATCAAATGGAAGCAGAAGCCCTTCGGTATGGTGGGATACTGGACAACAGATTCCGAATGTACTGTTTATATGTACCCTAAACTTTGCAATCCAATACAAATATTCATTTACATGTACATTACAAGCAGTCTGAACAAAAAAGAAAATGAGAACAGCTGAGAAGGCTACAGTGCATGGCACCAATGTCCTTAATTAGCACTTTTGCTTTGTTGAGATGTATAAAAATATGCCAGGAAAGATTTCTTCTTATGTAACTCATTTTTCTTGGGGGAAAAAAAAACAAAGAATTAGAAGCAGCGTTCCTGTCTGGCAAAATATTTGCCTCATACACATTCCTCCTCCAATATAACCGCTGGCATCTCTGGATGCGAGTATGAAGTAAAGACAGGTGGGTGAGTGTTGTCCTTAAAGGAGTTTCAGAATTGAAACAACATAAGGACTTGAGCAACAGCTGTGAAAAAAAGCAATAATGACGGTGGAACGGAGCATTTAATCATTTAAGAAAAAAAAAGTGATCTAGAGAATACATCAAGAGAAGGGGTGCTTGCAGTGTTAAATAATGGTGAGAAGAAGAGTTTTACTGTTGTATGACATAAATAGCCTACATCTAAAATCTAGATATTGTTATTAAAAGACTTTTATTTATTTATTTATCAAAGTCTACTCTAACTGACAGAGGGTAATGGTAATACCTTTGACATGAGTTTTGAGGAAGATATTTAGGCTGTTCACTTTGCATCATCACTTGTAAAACATAGTCTAACATTTACTTTCCTAATCTTCCACATAGTATCGACTGTCACTATGGCAAAGAAGAAATGCTTTGGTGATTATGGTTACAATGTGACGAAGTGAGTGTTGCGCACACGCAATGGAACACAGAATTCCAAACCCGCTCCTCCTTCAAAAGGTTTTATTAAGAATGACACAACGTCCATTTTTGCTTTATGTGATGTCATGAAAGAACATGTGTGCTCTATAGAATGTTCAGTGTAAGCCTGCATACCCTTATTAATGTGTGTTGTCGTTGCTTTGTATAAATATGGTTCCTGCAACGAGAATCATGTCATAAATTTACACGGATCATACATAAGCACCACTGCTCTGCGCATGAGTGCAAGCTATTTTAGATTCCAATTTGGAAGTAGTTGGATGCTAATGTTTACATGGCTAGTATTTTTCTTTTTAACAGATTATATAGATTTATTTTTGCAGATTAAGGTGTTTACATGAAGGCTTTTCAATCCAATTGAGCTAACAGTCGGATTATAAACTGATTATTTGGTTGCATGTAAACGTAGCTACTGATGTTTTTTGCATATTTAGTCACTTTTACACCATTGGGCAAAACAGTTCTGATCAAGGTGAGGAACAGTTACAGTAGCATTTCCAAATTAGCACGATTCGGCATGGCACGATTATAAATTGTTCTCGGCCCGGAAACCGTACTCAACCGTTCTCAACCATGCTGGTGGAATGACTTTAGTATGTGCCTACTCACGATTGTCAATTTGACAACACCGAGGTAACTTAAGTGCTTTTAATTGTTTTTTGCTGGCCGAGTTTGCTAATATTTGGGTGAAGTTAATAAAAGTTAAATAAAATGGTATATGTTTAGTGTATCTTCATGATTTTATGGGGATGGTTTAACGTTTAGTTTTGTAGCGTACATTTATTTTCCGACACCTTTTTCATCGGGGGAAGTAGATTACTAGCTCATTAAAATGTGAATTATATCAATAATATAGGCCTCATATATTACTTGTATACAATTTTGTTAAGAAATATCCATTTTAGCTTTACATTTCTATGTGTTCCTTTCCAGTGGCATACACAAGCCCTAAGCAAAGCTCCTCTCACCTTATTCTCTTTGCTTTCGTTTTTGTGACATGGGCCGTGCCTTTCTTGTGTATTAGCTGAGTAGAAATCAGGGAAGATAAGCAGTTCTAAAAACTGGAATATGTGATCATCCTCTCTTGGGCACCCGCTCAAATGTTTACCTCTCACAGTGGGTGTCATCAAAAGACGGATCTGATATGTAGATTTGCATGATTTCACCACACAACACAGTGTAAAAAGAAACCGTAACCATGCCAACTGGCCCGGATCGGAACGGAACAGCTTGGTTTTGCAATGAGAGAACATCTCGGTGATGGAAAAGCTGCTTTTGTACCTTTAGAACACTTGTTACAGTAAAAATCTGTATTAGCAGAATTTGTTTGAACTATGCATAATATGAGGTGGTTTTATCTAAAATAGCTAAAGTTGATTTGTTAGTCTTTTAAGACTCTTGGAGAAAATACTATTGCCTTTCTGTTTGGCTAAATCCAAAGTGACTCGTATAACCACATTAAATGCATCTTGAACTGCATAAAGGGTTAGTCAGCCATTTAATATTTTAATTCTGTGTCAAAGCTGCTGTTTACATGAAGCTAATTCTCTATTTTAGTGTGGTTTTGTGGATTCAACTGGGTGTGCTGGTAGAGTTGGATGTATGTTGTTGATGATAACAGTTTAAAATGGTGGCTAGACATGATCCCTCCCACCCTGACGTCAAAGCAGATTTCCCTTTGAATGTTAATCTGGTATTTATTTTTTGTCCCTCTCATTCTGTTGTTGTATCACAGCCTCTGTGAGAGCTCAGTAAAGCCGTAGCTTTGGCCTGCAGTTGAACAGATGCAACACAGACAAACCAAAAACAAATTCTAGGGTGACTCTTTAGTTGAGATTGTCAGGGTGCTTTCACACTAGCACTTTTGCTTGAACCCGGACAATTTTAGAAAGGCCACATGAAAAGTCCAATGGTTCATGTGAATTCAAGTGTGGCTCGCATTTAGCAATTAGTATGAAAGCAATCTGGCCTAACGTCCAGAAGTGATCCGCTATTGATGCCATAAGTAGTGGTGTTTGAGCTCATAATGTTAAAGTGCTCACCTGTTTCATTCTCCCTCTCTCTCCTCAACAGTTCCCTGTAATTTTTAACCGTCTTGTCTAATGATAAAATGGCAAATATCAAATAAAACTAATATCATATATGGTCTGCAAATATGCGCATATCTCATTTAAATGGATGTAATAACCCAACCGCACGCAACCTCAGCAGATCCAGCATCCTGTGGAGTGCTCATAAATCTTCCTCTAAAGCACGTTTTTGAACGGTCTCTCCTCAACATTTATATTATATATAATATACCATCTGCAAATATGCAGATATCTAATTTAAACAGATGTAATTCACAAACCTCCGCCGTTTAAACTGTCAGGAAATTGCTTCTGCTTCCGCTGTATCCACAAGAGTTCACGAGTGCAACTTCAAGGCTTTGTTCGAAACCAGGAAAATGCTGCCTCCAGAGGCTGTATACAGAGGTAGGATGAAAATAAGGTGCTTTTTCAAACTGTTCGGAGACCAGTTTCCTTAAGAGTTCCATTCACTCAAAACAGCTGTCAGCTAAGCCATTAACTGATTAGGCAGCTAGTCAGCTGCCTACATTTTCAGATGCAGCCCAAGGTAAAAGCGTTTCACGTGTGCTATAAGTAAATGCCTTATTAACTATGTACACTGTATGTACAATAGATTTGATTCAAAAATTTTTTAGTAAATGCGATTGGACATGCCATCCATGGTTGCTGTACTACCATGTGTACTAGGGCTGTAATGATTAGTCGATGTTATCGACAATGTGGATAATAATAAAAAAAAATTGTTGTTGAATAATCATTTGATTTCATTTAACGCAACGTGAGATCACTTTGAACTCTAATGATGACGCGCGAGAGTAGCACTGCAGTTCACGCCTGACTGAGGAGAGGAAGAATTACACAGATCACAGTCCAGATGCACACTAAACTTTCTAAACCGCTTCAGGTGATGTAGATCACAAAGTATGAGGGGAATTATAATAAAAGTGAAGTAAATACAGAAGCACACTCATTGTGGAATAAGCGAAGCTGGAGCTCTTTAAAGGAAACACCCCAGCGTTACATCTTAAATGCAGTTATATTTAATGTGTTATAGCTTTATTAAAGTTCATATACAGAAGCAGATCATGTAAATAACTACAAACTCCGAAACTGGCATTTCTCTGTGCGGTCAGTGCCTTTTCTATAAGTTGCACAAATTTCCCGATCTGAGGGGGAGAGATTGAAACTGCACCCAGATGATGAACACTGTCATGGGGACGCTCATCCCTCGATCGCAGACGCTTAATGCAGCTAGATTATAACATGATGGCTCACGACTTATTGAATCATAATATATATGTATCTGTGCATTTCTTATCATGAAGAAAATTGGCAATAAGCAGCTTTATTAATAAGAGAGAGTTTGTTTATTGAGAGTTAATGATGGATTGAAGTGAACAGAAATGTGAGAGAGGAAGTCTTCGTCCCATTATACACGGCAACAAAATACATGTTTGTTTTGGTTTGGCTTGTTTTCCAATATTAATATCTAAAACTCCTTTAAACCAACATATATTTTCTTTAGCAGCTATACTGCAGAAAATGTTATCTGAGAATGTTGAATATTATATAAAAAATACAAATATTTTAAAATATCTACAAATCATTTAAAAAAGATGCATTCACTTGAGCATATAAAATATTTAGACTTGCTTTTAGAGAAAAGAGCTTGATTATAATTATATTTTGTCTTTACTGCACTTGCAGAAGTATAACCAAGTGAAAAAAGTACACTTATATACAAAATACACCTATATTTGTCTCTTAAAGCAAGTCTAAATATCTTATATGTTGCTTCTTAATTAAATGTATCTTGTTTTAAGGATTTATAGATATTTAAAAATGGAAAACAAGACAAAAACACTTTATAATTTTTTGCAGTGAATCTTTTTCTGAATTAAACTTAAAAAAAAATGTCCCCTTTCAGTGAATTTCATTTAGAGGTATTTTTAGAAGATGATTTTGTCCTCTTTATTGTTAGTAAGCACATTTATTGAAACCTTTTAAGCCAGGCACAAGCTGAATAATTGGTTAAGAGAAAGACAAATGCAAATGCCATTCTGTGCATGAAAAGTTTTGGTTGTAAATCCAAAGGGACAAATACTTCGATCACAACAATAACAGGATTTCTGAAAAATAAAGAGTAGTTCCCAAGATTACATCAATATTACTTCAACACTACTTCACTCAATTCTAAATGGCGTACAATCCTGCCATGGACTCTGTCTGTTTCTTGTAAGATTGCATGATTGATTTCTTGCCTTTTAGTTGTTGATTTCAAGGGCAATCAGAGACAATATTAGCTTGATACAGAAATTAGCTTCTGGGCTTTAAAATTGTCAGACTGGTAAGTTACAGCAATATTGAATGTTTCTTTTCTTTTCTAGTTTTATGTACCCAGTTGGAGGCGGCATTGGACCACCTCAAGGTAAGAATCTGGCATTTTACCTGTATTTTGGCTCTTTTCATTTACATTGGTTGTTTGTCTCATGTAATTTTTTCCTAGAACTTTATAATTATAATAATAATAATAATAATAATAATAATAATAATAATAATAATAATAATAATAATAATAATAATACTAATAATAAAAAACTGTTGGTTGGTTGTGTGACAAGCCATTATGGTTCCTATAATAATAATAAAGTTGATTAGTTGATAAAGTTGATTAAAGTGATTTTGGAAACTTTTCTTCAATGGTAGGAATGATGCCCATACAACAGCAACAACAGCAGGGCTTCCCCATCGTCCAGGTGATGCAGCCCAACATGCAAGGCATGATGGGAATGAATTTTGGAGCACAGATGCCTGGTGCTATGCCTATACAGGTCAGCTTCTATTTCTGAGAAACATTAGAAACATGTAAGACATATATCTCATGTTATATCATCATCCTTTTCCTTTTTATCCTTTCTTCCCTTTTTCTTTACCTTTTCAAATTGTTTCCTAGGCCTTTATACACCAAACTATTGTGTAGGCCCCCCTCGTGCCGCAAAACAGCACATCTCAGAATAGCATTCAGGAATGATATTCTTTTCGCCACAATTGTACAGAGCGATGATCTGAGTTACCATAGACCATTCTCTATTGACTTCTCTCATCAACAAGGTATTTCCATCCACAGAACTGCTGCTCACTGGATGTTTTTTTGTTTTTGGCACCATTCGGAGTAAATTCTAGTTGTGTGTGAAAATCCCAGGAGATCAACAGTTACAGAAATACTCAAACCAGCCCGTCTGGCACCAACAATCATGCCACTGTCCAAATCACTGAGATCACATTTTTTTCCCTCCCCATTCTGATGGTTGATGTGAACATTAACTGAAGCTCCTGACCCATATCTGCATGATTTTTTTTTGCACTGCACTGCTGCCACACAATTGGCTGATTAGATAATCACATGAATTATTGTTGGTCCCAGATGGGCTGGTTTGAGTATTTCTGTAACTGCTGGGATTTTCTCACACAACAGTCTCTAGAATTTACTCTGAATGGTGCCAAAAACAAAACGGCAGTTCTGCAGATGGAAACACCTTGTTGATGAGAGAGGTCAACGGAGAATGGCAAGACTGGTTCGAACTGGTTGACAAAATCTACGGTAACTCAGATAACTGCTCTGAATAATTGTGGTGAGAAGAATAGCATCTCAAATCTATTCTGTTTTGGTGGCAGGAGGGGGACCTACACGATATTAGGCAGGTGTTTTTAATGTTGTGGCTGATCGGTATATGCCAGCTTTTGTTTCTGAGTCAAATTAGAAACTTCTAAGACATTTCCTTCCCCTTTTTCTTTCTTTCATTTTCCTCTTTCGTTTCTATGCCTACTAGGGATGTGCGAGACTAGTTGACTAAACGGTTCTGATGATGCTAGTCGACACAGGAATTACTAGTCGGTTAATATTTTTCTAGATTAAAATGTTAAATTTTTACACAGTTACGTTTGGCTTTTTATCTTTACAGAGGCTGCAAATAACGGTCATATTAATGTTACACATTTTATATATAATTAATAATACAAATATTATTTAAAAGGAGAGTATATCTGGAGCAGATACAAAGTTTCATTTCACCTCAGGCTGCGTGCACTTTTTCCCTCTCTCACTCGTGGCGGACTCAGGAAAATGTCTCTTCGCTAGATAAGAACTCAACAAAGTAGCTATAGAAATCAATATGCTGGTGATGCGGGAAGCGGATTTCTGAAATGTTGGCTTGAAAGTTGGATGTTTTCACATTTGAGTCTTTACATCTGTGCATGCTTGTGCATTATTTTTCTGCTGTACAGGCTTTCTCAAGTGCAGGATAGCTGCCTCAGGTGAGTGAAGTCCTATCTTTCATCGGAACATGTTGACGCGTTAATCTTGCTCATTAAAAAATTGAAGCTTTTGAGTATGTAACCGAGAAAATTACTGTTTTAGGCAAGGAATTCAATTTTTTTTAATCTGCTGATTAAGAAAGCTATTTTTAACGAGGTGCCAACTGCTTAACGGGTTTAACTATCTTTTATTCTGTGTGCACGTCATGTTTCGAATACTATAGGTTATTTTAGGCTACAACACAGGGCTATTTTTTTCTATCCTATGGCTACTTTATTTATTTTTTACATCGTAACTGTTATTGGTTAAGGTTCTTCACTGAACAGCTGTCATATTAGATCAATGGCTAATGCACGATTGCACATTGTGAAATACGCTCAACTTTTAGATTTGGCTTCGTCTACTTGTTAATTATTGTCAACAATGTCCTGACTTTTTTTAATGTTAATTAACATTTACTTGGCGAATTATGTTTAAAACAGGCTAATAGGGTTGTGCTATTGGTCCTGCACTTTTCATTCAATTGTTTTCAATAAATGAATCTGTTTTTGCTAAAGGTGAATGCGTGTCATCTTCTATATTTAATGTACAATGTTGATAATGGAAGGCAAGCACGTAGCAGATAAACTGCCCTTTTCAGCAGAATTTAGCATTGGATTTGGAATAGATTAAGTATTTAAGATAAGTCGCATAAACACATTTTTTTTTTTTTTTACTGTTTTCTAAAGGCTGGATTCTTTTTAGACTAGGCGATTTTTCGACTCAAAATTTCAATTTAAACATCATTGAAATAAGTCGTTCTGCACATCCCTTATGCCTATACAGGTCAGCCTCTGTTTCTGAGACAGAAAAGAAACTAGACATTTGCCGTTATTCAATAATAAGGTATAACAGAAACATCTAAAGGCCCGTTGTATATTTTATTTTTGTGTGTTCCAGATCGGATCGCACCTTTTGTACAGCGTTGCCTTTCAAAGTATACTCTTCTGTATACTCTGCAAACAAATTATAATGCATCACTCATACTTGGGACTTTAAGACTTACCTCTCATGTTAACATGAACTGTCATGCTTTTTTTTCTTTTCCTTTACATTGTAATTAAAATACTGCTGATCTCAATTATATATGGGAGATAAATTGTTATCAGAAGGGAAGGCACAGTTATCAATGCACTTGTCACATCTAGTGTTTGGCCGATATATCGCAGAGGCCGATAAATCGGGCAATATTCGATCTTTTTAAATTATCACCATCGACCGATAAATTTTCCCATTTGGCCAATTTGTTTCTTGAGGGTAAAGAAATTTGTCACAGTTTGTTTTGTTGTTGCGTGCCTTCGTGTTACTACAATAATTGACTGGTGGGCAACACAGTCTTATTAAAACTATCTGCATATCAGAGCGACGGCTAACACGTTTTAGATCATAATGTTAAAGTAATCGCCTGTTTCATTCTTCCTCTCTCTTCTCAACAGTTCCCTGTAACTTTTAAGTGTCTTGTCTAATGATAAAAAGGCAAATATCAATAAAACTATACCACATTGTGTTTTTTAAACTGATGTAATAAACAAACCTCACAAAGCTGGAGCAGATCCAGTATCCTGTGGATCACTCATTTATTTACCTCTAAAGCACGTATTCTATCAGCCTCTCCTCAAGAGTTCCCTGTCACTTAACTTTCTTTTTTAATGATAAAAGGCAAATATCAATAAAACTTCAATGATATAACATTTGCAAATATGCATATATCTCTTTAAATGGATTTAACCTCGTGAAAATCCAGCCTTTTCTTCCTGTCGAGCGCTCCTCTAATATCTTCCTCTAAAGTGCATATTCTATCAGTAAGAATCAGAACAACAGAATCAGGATCAAAAGTTCCTCTAATGCACAAATCATGGCGTTCAGTCTGTAACAATCCAAGCAGGCAATCCAGGCTGTTTAAACTGTCAGGATCTGCACGAGCATATGAGTGCAACTTCAAAGTAAAAGTGCTTCACGTGCATTATGAGTAATTGTCTTATTCACACACTGTATTCACAGAAATGTGATTGCTGATGTGGACATGCCATCCATGGTTGCTGGACTACTGTGTGTGTGTACTGTTATTGCCTTCCTAATATATTAACAATTTCTTCATGTGCAAATTAATGCAAATTTGATAACTAAAAATAAATCAGAAGAAATGGCAAAATCTACAATTTTTAAATATTTTATTATTATGTTTAGTGTGAGTTTTAAGTTTTAGCAATTTTATGTTTGTTATTTACTATATTAAACTGTGTGGTATATTGGCATTTTATCTCCCTATCGGCCAGTCTGCTCTCTGGATATTGGCATCGGCCAATAAAAAAAACCCATATTGGTCAATTTGAGATGTAGCAACATTTTAACAGGAAACGATAAAACACTGCTGACATGTTATGATGTGACTTCTGAGCCTTCTTACATTTTATTTTCCTCATCATATTGATCCAGTCTGACTGATTATAGGTTTTTAATATGTACATTATTATAGGAGATTGCAATGTACTTCTATTCAAATGCATGGGTTGTGCAGGTCTATACAGTTTTATTAAATTAGTTTGGTGGATGGTGTTAACTATTTTTATTCCTCAATATGGCTCTTTCCTGCCATATTAATGGTTTTGTCATTTTACATGCACATTGAATCACTAATGTCTATTCAGATTTGCTCATTGTCTTTCTGCTGTGTTTCTAGGGTGGGATGGCTATGGGCATGCAGACACCTGGGATGCAGTTCATGGGTCAACCTCAGTTCCTGGGCATGAGGGGCCCGGGGCCACAGTTCCCTGTGGATCTACAGAAACAGATGGCAGAGGAGCATCAGTAAGGCTTTATATATTCACAATGCTGGAATGTTGTTTGTGCATCAAAACTTGTCCCTGATCAGTGTGTGTCCACAGAAAACGGCTAGAGCAGCAGCAGCGGATGGTAGAGGAAGACAGGAAGAGGAGACAGTTTGAAGAACAGAAACAGAAATTGCGTCTCCTGAGCAATGTCAAACCCAAGGTAAGCGAATGCTTTAAAGGAATAGATGCAATCAAATCCAGTCCTAAATGCGTAAATACGATTGCAAAAGAGTACGTAACATTACACAAGTTAAATGTGACTAATTTTTAACGTTCTTTGACTTGAATTCTTTTTAAATTACTTTTTCTGGTATATCAACATATCCAAATTCTGAAATGCACTATTTTGGTTTTCTTGTACAGACTGGAGAGAAAAGCCGTGATGATGCATTAGAGGCCATCAAAGGAAACCTAGATGGCTTCAGTAGAGATGCCAAGATGCATACAACACCATCTGCACAGTCTAAAAAAACAGGTAAATACAATAATGCACATAGCTGCCATCAGGGCATTTGCTTTGCCATGTCAAAAGCTGTCCACTGATGTGACTGTTGACATCATTATCAGGGACATGGAGAGTGGTCGTCAAGAGCTGGAGGAGGTTGTCAGGGGCAAACACTCACACTCAACTCACATTTAAAGCTCATTCTCAATAGGAACACACTACACCTTAAACCAACAGCCAAGAAGAAGCTGTTTTTCCCCCTGCAGCCACCAGGTGGCCCTCCAGATGTTTCCACTGAGTGTGCGATATTTCCTTATGCTCTATGTAACATATTATGCTCCACCTTCACACTCTTACAATTTCATTCCTCACACACCCTCAGCCCTGTTGCTGTTAACTTCACTTCAAACCTGCAAATGTTATTAATATCACTTACAGCGTTTCTATTTGACTGATGGAATTGTTTTTTGTTTTGTCTAGTTCTGTTGTCTAGTTTTTCTGTTTAGTCTAGTACTCTAGGTGAATATCCCAAAAAAAATGTCTGGGTTACATTTGACCCCAAAACCAAACGAGAAAAACAAGAAATTATGCAATTATTGTTTGAATAGATTTTTTTTAATTGTGACATTCATGACAGTTAAGCCTATTTCCCCTCCATATTCTATTTGCTATAATGCTGAAAAATCCTGTAATACAGTAATAAAAATTGTCATGTCGGAACACAATGATTATTTACATTTCAAATCAGCATGAATTAAAGGCTGTACATCAAATACCACCATGATTCATACTGTTGTACTAATTGTACTTTTCAAATGTACTTTACAATTTATATTTGTTTCATTCATTTTCATCTTGTAATCTGTTCTCATACAAATAATGTCACAATGCAAAAAAACGTCTGCACAATTTCTTTTAATTTTGGGGTAAAATGTAACCTGGTCATTTCTTGACACTTTTCGTTAGATTTACACTCTAGTACATATATTTATTTCTGTACTAGAGATTAATATCCATTGACATTTTCCTTGAAAGTTTAAATATGTTTTGCATGCTAATCAACAACACTGAAGCTAATGAAGTCCAGTACCCTTGTGGTGTTCTCTGTAAATGCTTTTTCTCATTTTTCAGTCTGTCTGTTTGGTCATAACTCATAATGTGTGTTGACTGTTTCACTCTCTTGTATGGTTTTTGCAGACTCATCGCCATCTCATTCATCTGTCACCTCTCACTCCCTTCCCCCTGTTTTCCCCGATGACGAGTTTAGTGACTTTGTGCAGGGCCCTGTTGATACATCTTCCCTCCCTCCATCCTCTTCGTCACTGAGAGCCACTCACACAAGCCAGTCTTTAGTGACTGTGCCCGGCCAGCACCCCCCCTCTTCCCCTATCCCTCACTCTCTTCCTCCATCTCTCCCCGTCTCCCCTGCCAGCCAACACTCTGTCATCTCCAGTTCCCAAACTGCATTACAAGGTAACTCATCTCTCTCTCTCTCCTTTTTGTGTCATACCATCACTTGTTAGCTTTAGTAGCACCTGCTGCTAGGTGCTGTAATGACATTATGTGGGCAAAAAGATTCTTTCTTTTGATGACCATTTTGATCTGAATTTCAGATAAAATAAAATTCTTTGGAAGCATGGAACATGTAAATCACAAAAAAAAATCCCTTCTATTATATAGCATTGAGGTGGATTGTATGCTGAACAAAATAAACTTTTTTTTTTCCCCCTCCAGCCACAGTGGACTTTTTCCAGTTTAAATATATTAAATAAAGATTGAAACGCTTTAAATGCTCGCATTCTGTGAGAAACGCTAGCACTGTACACGCAAGTGGGAGAGCGCCACTGAACCTCTGAACAAACAGTGAATCGGACAAATGCATAAAAATAAACACAGAAATGAGATGACCGATATTTTTTTTTTTTTTTTTTTTTTCCCCCAATTTGTCTGGTATTTCTATTATTCCCAGACACATCGACCGGCACCAAAAGTTTTTAGTGGAAACCGAGACCAGACCCAACTGCCACATCATAACGAATCTCTCGTTATAATCAATGAAGTTGCTATGTTGGAAGTGCTCATTTCTTACATAAACTTGTGCTATTGCTCGTGAAATGGACTTGTTTTCTGTTTTGTTTTTTTTCTGACTGCTGTAATGAAATGTAATATAGAGTGATCAGACACATGACGTTTACGTCTTGTGATTGACTCAAAATAAAATGTCTCCTGAGTGCCTATGATGCCGTCATGGCAGCATCGCAAGCTTGCTGTATTCTTGATGTCGAGTCCGGTATCTGTAGATGATTTTGATTAAAATATGATGGTTGTGAGGATCTGTGAGAATGCTGCTGCACAGTGATTCTGACTCCACCATCACCCTCCATCTCCCCTTAGTTTTGTCAGGTTGCAGATGGCTTCCCATATGCTCTTATGAGTTAAGCTAGATGGTAATGGGCAGTGTGGGAAAACGTCACAGTTCAAACCCTGTCTGCATTTTCAGTTCAGACTGATATTCTATCGACAAACTAGCACACACGGCCTATGCCGATTGTGCTGGTGCCCTGATAAGGAGCTCAAAGTGAGGCAGGCATGGAAGTGTGTGTTTGAAGAATTGTTCCGGGTTCAGTACAAGTTTAGCTTTATCGACAGGATTTGTGGCATAATGGCAATTACCATAGAAAATAATTTCAATTAGACCCTCAGGTTTTTAACCCTGTAAAGATTGACATATGAAAGAATTGTCAGAAAATACAACTTTTATGTCTTTAGCACCACTAGACAAACTTTAAAAATAAATTGAAAAAAAGGAACAAAAAATAGCATTTGTTTATTATTTCTGTATCATATTTGATACATTAGGCTTTAAAGGTCATTATCCTCCTGAGGCCTAGCAATTCATTTTTGTGTAGGTCATTTGTTATTTTTGTGTTTCTTAGCTCATACATGCTACAATTGTAAATCTTGGGGTATTATTAGAGGACTACCATGGTTTTTCAGAGATACCAAAAATTTAGTTTGGCCATGACAATGCTCTCTATGGTCTATAAATATGGACTGAAATATTACACAGTTCATTTCAGCATAAATCATATACAACATGAAAATAATATACACTCACCTAAAGGATTATTAGGAACACCATACTAATACTGTGGTTGACCCCCTTTCGCCTTCAGAACTGCCTTAAATCTACGTGGCATTGATTCAACAAGGTGCTGAAAGCATTCTTTAGAAATTTTGGCCCATATTGATAGGATAGCATCTTGCAGTTGATGGAGATTTGTGAGATGCACATCCAGGGCACGAAGCTCCCATTCCACCACATCCCAAAGATGCTCTGTTGGGTTGAGATCTGGTGACTGTGGGGGCCATTTTAGTACAGTGAACTCATTGTCATGTTCAAGAAACCAATTTGAAATGATTCGAGCTTTGTGACATGGTGCATTATCCTGCTGGAAGTAGCCATCAGAGGATGGGTACATGGTGGCCATAAAGGGATGGACATGGTCAGAAACAATGCTCAGGTAGGCCGTGGCATTTAAACGATGCCCAATTGGCACTAAGGGGCCTAAAGTGTGCCAAGAAAACATCCCCCACACCATTACACCACCACCACCAGCCTGCACAGTGGTAACAATTCATGATGGATCCATGTTCTCATTCCGTTTACGCCAAATTCTGACTCTACCATCTGAATGTCTCAACAGAAATCGAGACTCATCAGACCAGGCAACATTTTTCCAGTCTTCAACTGTCCAATTTTGGTGAGCTCTTGCAAATTGTAGCCTCCTCTTCCTATTTGTAGTGGAGATGAGTGGTACCCGGTGGGGTCTTCTGCTGTTGTAGCCCATCCGCCTCAAGGTTGTGCTTGTTGTGGCTTCACAAATGCTTTGCTGCATACCTTGGTTGTAACGAGTGGTTATTTCAGTCAAAGTTTCAGCTTGAATCAGTCGGCCCATTCTCCTCTGACCTCTAGCATCAACAAGGCATTTTCGCCCACAGGACTGCCGCATACTGGATGTTTTTCCCTTTTCACACCATTCTTTGTAAACCCTAGAAATGGTTGTGCGTGAAAATCCCAGTAACTGAGCAGATTGTGAAATACTCAGACCGGCCCGTCTGAAACCAACAACCATGCCACGCTCAAAATTGCTTAAATCACCTTTCTTTCCCATTCTGACATTCAGTTTGGAGTTCAGGAGATTGTCTTGACCAGGACCACACCCCTAAATGCATTGAAGCAACTGCCATGTGATTGGTTGATTAGATAATTGCATTAATGAGAAATTGAACAGGTGTTCCTAATAATCCTTTAGGTGAGTGTATATATGCACACTTTTTTTTTCTGTAACTGTACAAATTTGATGTGTATTTTATGCACCAAATTCTATATTGACATTTAAAAAAGGGAAATTGTAAAACTTTTTTTGCTGGGTCTCAGGAACTTATGGTAAGATGGCATCATCAAAGCTTGTGAAGTAAAATAATGAGATATTTAAAATGACAGTGCAGGATTCATGTATGAAAATACAGATATATTAGTTCACACTTAAAATATATCCTATAAAAAGTATATGTCAGATTTTTTTTTTAACTCTGTGATTAATTTTATTATTTAATTTTTTTATGGTGGGCTTGAATGAAATGTAATGGTGATTGAGAGATACCTCAAAAGCCTGTTGTATCAACTTAATTTTTCAATAAAATAAAACTTTATTGAAAATTTTAACCAAGCACAAGTTGCTTATATTCAGCAAATACTCATTTTAAAACATCAGTAATGATATAATCATTACTTTTAAAATAAGCTGTCATTTATCCCAACATGAAGAGTCACTTTTCGCAAAAGTCTGCCGTCATTTTAAATGGATGATATAAACATTGAAACCACTCTTTTTTTCTTTTCTTTTTTTTTCTAAAAATTTCACAAGTAACCACTAGATGGTTCCATAAGCATGTGAAACTTGCATACCTTACGTTCTTTGGCTTGATTCATATTTGATGCACACAATGTTACAGGGCTAAAAACAGCAAAAATTGCAGTTGTGCTAAGGCATTTACAATGGAAGTACAATGGTCAATGGAATAAACATTAAAATAAAATGTAAAGTCACAACTTGTAATTGTGTTTAAGTGTTGGCTTGAGAATGGTGTGATAAAATCACTCACTGACTTTGACTGTTTATAGTTTTTTTTTACTTCATGCCACTACTACATAAAGCCACAGTAAAACACTGGTTTTACTGTGGCTTTATGTTGTGATGACATGAAGTTAAGATTACTTTCGCACACTACAAGCAAGGATACAAGAAAGGCACTGTTTACATGGAAAAAACACAACCAGAGATTCGTCCACATAAAATTTTTTGTCCCACATCAAAAAAGATGATTTAGATGACTTCTCAGCTCGAATAATTATTAGATTTGTACTTAAGTATATTAGTACTTTTGGTGTTAAAGTAAATTAGGCTATTATATTATGTCTAAACATTTGCTGTTCTACCTCAGGTAGACCAAGGTCAGTGATTTAAAATTTGTCAATGTAAGAGTGATTGCATTGTAACAAAGCAGTTTTCTCATTGTTATTGTTACTTAACTGGCCTTCTTACTTTTAACCTTAAAAGCTGGCATTCAAATAATTACGTCACATGGTCATGTTTGATGTCACTAGTGCCACAATATAATGACAGTTTTCCCTGTGTAGTGGGAATAATGAAGTTTCTCAAAACATGTATAAAACCATTATTCACCTACGAATGGCATACTTATAGTTGTCGCTGCTTAAGCTGGGATAGGTGAAAGTATTTTTTTTTTTTTTTAAATCACCTTTTAAACTCGTAACATCTGATCCAGGCCCATCTCTGGAGGAAAAGATGTTCTCATCGTGTGAGTTAACAGCTGATAAGAAGGCCCATGTTGGTTTTAAGCCAAAGCATGCTCTGTCTGAGTTGTGTCCCAGAGCTCAGTTCACAACCCTATTTCACAGCAGCTCCAGATCCCGAAACTGGGCACAAACTCAAGATGACTTCAGTTCTGCTTTTATCAAAGCCACCTGTGACGGAAACCCCGTCTGTCCAGGCCACTAGCACCAGCAGTGAGAAGAAAATGTCTGTAACTTCTGCAAGCTTCACAGAATTAACACAAATCCATACTTCCTGTCCTGTCTCTCTTTTTGCTAATCATGGTATGCATCAGCAAATGGGCTTTGAGGGGCTCTTGATTATCTTTAAATCTCTATTAGATTATATCTAACTCTTCCCAATGAATATCCAAGTAACCCAGTTTTTCATCTGCAACTCTCTGGGGTAGTGCAAAGCTTGAGAGTTAAACTGGAGAAAATGTATGGATGCACATGGTTTACACTTGAAGACAATGTGCTCACCCTAGCAAAGAATGTATACTCTCCATTTATGGATCTAGTTCTTCAAACATACAGGATGTGCCTGCTTTATAAGTGCTAAAAAATGCCATATCAGCTTTCATTAGAGTGGTGAGACAGCTGCTCTTCCAGCAGCATGAAGAAATGTTCAGAGAAGATTTTCTTCCTGCTGTTTCCACTTCTTTCTGTTACGGTTATCATACCCCACTGACAGTGTACACAACCTAAAATTTGTGCATGTTAGCAGTTTAACATGTATATAATGGGCTTGATCTCTTAACATGGGGTGCTAAAATGAATTTTTCAATTTCTAGATTCTTTTCTCTCTGCATTGTTGCTTATTTTCCAATATGCATAAATAAAAATTCTGTCACAAGTTACTCTCCAATCCTTAAAACTTTCTTATACGGAACGAAAAGGAGATGTTTTGATGTGAGTAAATGATGACAGAATGTTACGTTTTGGTTGTACTATTTCTTTGTAAAGAAACACCTTCACAGTTGATTGATCACAGTTGTCTATTTAATCTGTCAGCTGAACCTTTTGAAGGGAGGACTTGTTACTTTATTTGCTACTGATAGTGGTTTAAAGTCCTCATTTTGACAGTCTAAAGGCCAAAAAATACTTTGGTTGTCCAAGTTGTTGACTGGAAGGGCACAGAGTGCTTGACGCAGATTTCGTCATCCGCACATTTTGCGAGGACTGTCCACGTGCAGGGCAGATTTTTTGACTCTGTCAATCCTTGTCTGTGCGCATTAGGGCACATGCGCCTGTGTTGACTACTAAAAAAGTATAGCTAAGCAGTCCTAGTGGGCATGCGTTGAACACGTTTGTATTTGCTCGCAGTCAAAAGAGTATACATTGAAAGGCTGAGTGCTTGACCATGTGCAAGGTGATCTGGAAAGCATAAAAATTAAGTATATCTGAGCCTTAATTTACGTATCCACAGGGCTCAGGGTTTTGCTGCAATTTTCTATGTGCACACTGGAAATGCAAATGCATTCAGAGAATCAACGCTAATACAAAGCAAAACCTTCATCTCAGTATGTTCTGTCAATCTGTTTGCTTTGCAAACCCACTGGCTCTTGGCTCAAGACAGCGGAGCTGTTGGGAGAAGCAGTGGGAGTCTTTATTGTATCTGTTCATGCTGTCAGTCATCTGAAAGCAGGTGTGGGGGAACGTCGGACTGTGATGTAGACACATGGGATAGATGCTTGATCAAGCACTGTTAGATTAAGAGTCTACAAGCAGCAACTTACTGTTTTTCTTGTCCATCATAAACAGGTGTGGGCATCTACCCTCAACAGGACATGCAACCCATGGTGCCAGCCTGGTTGTACAATGACGCCCTTATCCCAGGTATG
Source organism: Moxostoma hubbsi (assembly GCA_032164185.1). Taxonomy (NCBI): domain Eukaryota; kingdom Metazoa; phylum Chordata; class Actinopteri; order Cypriniformes; family Catostomidae; genus Moxostoma; species Moxostoma hubbsi. Next base: position 15,784,441 of record JAVLUX010000030.1, on the reverse strand, counting down.
TATCATTGCAGCAGGCATGCTCTCAACTTCATTGTTCTGCAAAGGTAAGTTTTATAATCCAGTATCTAATTCCAAATGGTTGCTCTTCCCAGAGTTGTTCAAGAAGGTCCTTGAGTTCACCATGACACCATCAGGGATCGACACAGCCAAACTTTACCCCATTCTGATCTCATCGGGCATGCCACGGGAAGCCCTCGGCCAGATCTGGGCCTTGGCCAACCGTACAACACCTGGCATGCTGACCAAGGAAGAGCTGTACACAGTACTGGCCTTGATCGGAGTTGCCCAGGTAATGACTGCAGTTTTCAGATGGTCACAATTTCACAAACTAAATATTGTACTACTATTTTACAACATTACTATTTATCTGACACTTTTATCCAAAGAAACTTTGCAGTTCACTTATGACAAGTATAGTCCCCATGGAGCAAGTTTCTCAAGGGCCCAATGATGATAGTTTATGGTTCGACTCATGAGGGGCTTGAAGCTTTGACTTTTTGATTACTATCCCAGATCTTTAAACTCTAAGCCATATTACCCTATTGAAACCTTCAAAGCTTAAACGGCATACAAAGCTATCCTAGCAGAATCTCTTCTAAAGGTTGTTTTAGACCCCATTAATAAATTTTAGATCTCGATCACATTCAGATTGTTGTAATGTTATGACTCGGATGAACCCCTTGTGTATAATGCATCGATTAGCCTGTTAGAGATCATGTGAAGTCACATTGATGGGAAAATGGGATGGGTGGCTGAGGCCCAGGAGAGCATCATAGGTAGGGAGGAGTCTTTATCGGCCCTTACTCTACCTTGGCAGCTTCACTCCAGTGAGAAGGTCTGTCCACATCTCACAGGATTTTTCCAGTAATAACACTTTTGTTATGCAAATGTTAAAGCTCAATGAGGAGTCACTCTTCCAGTCCTTTGGTTTTGTAGAGCAATAATGAAAGGAAAGGCTCTAGAGGTCCTAGCAATGACATTTGAAAGTGGAAGTTGACTTGTGAATGAAAAATATTAATATGAATATTTAAGGCAAATAAATCAGGCTGCCTCTTGGCGGAGGCAGAATAGACAGCTGGATGGAGAGGAGGAGGCCTATTGTCTGACAGCTCTACTTTTAATTTTGGCTCGCTGATGAAAGACTTGCCGGAAATTCAGAGTTTAAGCACAAGGTTGAATCGCTCTCATCTAATATCCCACTTAATCATCATTGTGTGTCGGGACAATATCTGCTTAATCGAGTGTCTTATAGCAGTGTGTCATACATCAGTCTAATGACTGCCAGTAATCAACATTCATCAGTCTGCCTGCAAAGATCTGTGCTTTTTGTTATCATTTGTGGTATCCCAATGATTTAATGGTCCTTAAGTAGTTATTTGGTGAACAGGGATGGTGTGGCGAAGTGGTTAATTATATGGGCTGGTAACTCAAAAGTTGTAGGTTGAAATCCCACAGTGATCAATGAATGATAAACATTATGACCTGGTGGAAGGCACTTACCAGCAGAGGCTGTACAGGTGGACTGCAAAATGTAATCCCAGAAACCTACTCTGATGCAAATTTTTGGCCAACACATTACAAGCGCATGATCCTGTTGTACATGCTGAACCCTCTTGCCTTAAGCCTTCTATATACTTCGGTTTTCTGCATGCTGGTATGTGTCCTGCGCACACTGTGTGATGCAAATTGCATCATCAAAGTTTTTAAAACATACGGACAGTCTTCATCCATGCGAGTCATAAGCGTGTGCACCATTGGTTGGCTATACTAAAGATTATCACAAAGCACACCTGTATGGGCTCACAGAAGAGTAGAAGAGTTTGAGCATGCGACCGTGCACGAGTTGTAACGGCACACAAAAAAACAAAGTATAGCCTAGCCATTACTGGTGCGATTAAAAACCTTAGAACTATAGATGGCGATAGATTTAGCTTGAAATATCTGTTCCATTTAAACCACTTTTTATTTATCAGATAGCTTGCTATAAGCATTTTGACACCAGCAAAAAAGTTACTGAGTAAATTTAATAGTTAACTGAGTAAACACCGTTACATATTGTGGTTGTATTTTCTAGAATGGTCTTACAGTCATGAATCTGGACATCTTGAGTCAGTTTCCTTCCCCGCCTGTGCCCAATCTACCGGCCATGGCTATGGCCATTTCTGCTGTTCTGCCTCAGCACCAGCAGCCCATCATGACCCAGACGCCCATGTCAATGGCGATGTCCACCCCTACTGCACCTGTCATGGGCATGACCCCAAACCCGTCCGCTCAACCACCCGCCAGCTTCATCACCAACTTCCCTCCAGTTCAGGTAAACATCAGACAATTTATTGCAGTCTCTTAAACAATAAGTGTCACATTTATTGGCACACTAGCTGATTTGTATTCTGTTGTTCTATGTTAGGCTGCCAAGGCTGATAATGATGATTTTCAGGACTTCCAGGAAGCACCCAAAGCTGGTGCCGGAGATGATTCATTTACAGATTTCCAAGGAGAGACGGGGGGAGCGTTCCCCACTATAGCGTCATCATCCCAGAGCGGGTATAAGCACAATTTTTCATCAAGCTAAGCCCTTGTCAACCTGGACATATTGACGTGTGCCTGCAAAAGCACATTATATGTAATACAAACTGCTTGGAGATATGTATCATAAAATATACCGTCATCTCTTATATAGGGCTGGGTGATATGTAAAAATTATTTGATCAATAATCACCTTAAAATACATTGCAATATCCGATTACTTTGTCAACTCCCCTGCTGAGGGTCGGTGAATTTTTTGCTTGATTGATTTAACTTTAAACCTTTAATTCATGTATTGAAACATGTAAAACATAAACAAAAGACATTTCTAAATTCAAATTGCACTTTAAACTAAACGAAAAAGCAATAAAATAACGAAGTGACAAAAAATATTAAACGCCTCCCCAAATCTCCAACGGCTCCATTTGCCATCACGCAAGCATCCGTCAACTGCAACAGGTGGAAAATTAATAAAAGCCTACAGATTAAGAACTAAAGACAATCATAAATGTAAAGGTAATGATGATGATGATAATAATAATAAAACACTTTTGTCTTTGTTTCTTTAATACAAAGATTAGTGGTCGACCAATATATCGCAGAAGCCGATAAATTGACTCTTTTTTTTTTTTTTTTTTTTTTTGGGCATTGGCTGATACATTTTCCTCTTTGGCTGATTTTAATTACATTTTTTTTCTCTTGAGGATGCCGAAAATCTTGTTTGCATGTGAAGGGACTGAGACCTCTAAATGACCAGTCATGGTTTGTTTATCTTGTTACGTGCCATTATGTTACCACAATAATAGACCTTAAATGATAACCAGCCGATAATGAAACAGTCTCATTTAAATGGTCCACATATCAGAGAGGTTTGAGCTCAGTGTTAAAGTGCTTGCCTGTTTCATTCTCCCTCTCTCTCCTCAACAGTTCCCTGTAACTTTTAACTGTATTGTCTAATGATAAAAAGGAAAATATCACTAAACCTAATATCAAATATACCGTCTGCTAATATGCACATATTTTGTTTAATCAAATGTAATAAACCAACCTCACACAACTTGAGCAAATCCAGCATCCAGTGTAGTGCTCATTTATTTAACTTTAAAGCACGCATCAGTCTCTCCTGAGCAGTTCCCTGTCACTTTTGACTTTCTTTTCTAATGATAAAAGGCAAATATCAATAAAACTTCTAATATATACCTCTTGTAAATATGCAGATATCTCGTTTAAACGGATGTAATTCACAAACTTCCCATCGAGCGCTCATCTAATATCTTCCTCTTAAGCGTGTATTCTATCAGCCAGAATCAAAACTTCAGGATCAGAAGTTTCTCTGATTCACAAATCATGGCCGTCACAGAGACAATCCAAACAGGTGATCCAGGCCAGATCTGCACTGGTGCATGTGTGCAGTCAAAGTCTCTCTAACAAGTCATTCCATGGTCGGCCATGTTTGAAATGCTCTCGGGAGGCTATTTCCAGTCATGACAATGCAGCTCCTATCTACTTGAATGCAAAAAGACCAAAATCTCCAAAACAGTTGGTCAAGATTACGATCAATGAACTTATTTCTAATCGGCATTCTAATAGCGTTCTAATTTCTCCCATTCATTTTAATAGAAGTGCCCCGTCTCTGCTAAATAGGTTCTGGTGCAACTTCAAAGTAAAAGTGCTTCACGTGTAGTAAATGTCTTATTCATTATACACTCACCTAAAGGATTATTAGGAACACCATACTAATACTGTGTTTGACCCCCTTTCGCCTTCAGAACTGCCTTAATTCTACGTGGCATTGATTCAACAAGGTGCTGAAAGCATTCTTTAGAAATGTTGGCCCATATTGATAGGATAGCATCTTGCAGTTGATGGAGATTTGTGGGATGCACATCCAGGGCACGAAGCTCCCGTTCCACCACATCCCAAAGATGCTCTATTGGGTTGAGATCTGGTGACTGTGGGGGCCACTTTAGTACAGTGAACTCATTGTCATGTTCAAGAAACCAATTTGAAATGATTCAAGCTTTGTGACATGGTGCATTATCCTGCTGGAAGTAGCCATCAGAGGATGGGTACATGGTGGCCATAAAGGGATAGACATGGTCAGAAACAATGCTCAGGTAGGCCGTGGCATTTAAACGATGCCCAATTGGCACTAAGGGGCCTAAAGTGTGCCAAGAAAACATCCCCCACACCATTACACCACCACCACCAGCCTGCACAGTGGTAACAAGGCATGATAGATCCATGTTCTCATTCTGTTTACGCCAAATTCTTACTCTACCATCTGAATGTCTCAACAGAAATCGAGACTCATCAGAACAGGCAACATTTTCCAGTCTTCAACTGTCCAATTTTGGTGAGCTATTGCAAATTGTAGCCTCTTTTTCCTATTTGTAGGGGAGATGAGTGGTACCCGGTGGGGTCTTCTGCTGTTGTAGCCCATCCGCCTCAAGGTTGTGCGTGTTGTGGCTTCACAAATGCTTTGCTGCATACCTTGGTTGTAACGAGTGGTTATTTCAGTCAAAGTTGCTCTTCTATCAGCTTGAATCAGTCGGCCCATTCTCCTCTGACCTCTAGCATCAACAAGGCATTTTCGCCCACAGGACTGCCGCATACTGGATGTTTTTCCCTTTTCACACCATTCTTTGTAAACCCTAGAAATGGTTGTGTGTGAAAATCCCAGTAACTGAGCAGATTGTGAAATACTCAGACTGGCCCGTCTGGCACCAACAACCATGCCACGCTCAAAATTGCTTAAATCACCTTTCTTTCCCATTCTGACATTCAGTTTGGAGTTCAGGAGATTGTCTTGACCAGGACCACACCCCTAAATGCATTGAAGCAACTGCCATGTGATTGGTTGATTAGATAATTGCATTAATGAGAAACTGAACAGGTGTTCCTAATAATCCTTTAGGTGAGTGTACACTATATGCACAATTGGTTTGATTCTGTATTTTTTGAGTAAGTATGATTGCTAACGTGGACATATGCCATCCATGGTTGCTGGACTACTGTGTGAACTGTTATTTCCTTCTTCCTATTATATTAAAAATGTCATCGTGCAAATAAATTGCTAAAATTTGATGACTAAACCGATATCAGAAGAAACTGCTATCTACCATTTAAATACAATCTTTTTTTTTTTTTAAGATTCTTTTTTACAAAATTAAAGTTTTGTGTGAAATTGAGTAAATATAGTGGTAAATAAGAGTTTTATTCATTTTTGTTTTGTTGCTATTTTATGTTTATTTACTATATTAAATTGTGTTATATATCGGCTTATCTACCACCCTGCTCTCTGTATATCGTCATCGGCCATTAAAAAAACTCTTATTGGTCGACCGCTAACAAATATATATAACTGATCCTGCGTTCACAGTGCATGTCAACTGCTTGGAAATAAAGCGAACTAAACTCGCAGCACCTCCAGAGATGATCAGAGTTAATTTGCAGCATTCTCATAGACAGCAATATTCTTGCAAATGGTTTTCAGAAGAATGAAATGGAGAAAAAAAGAGTGAAACCTTTTAACATGCGCTTATTCAATAAGACAGGCTTGCGCTGCATGCCTCCTGATCAAACAGCGAACCAGACACGAGCATTGGCGGATTTTCTTTTGTTCTTAAAAATATAATAAAGTGCGTTTCTTCAGGTACATGTCTTTGTGAATAACAGCATATCTTATCATGTGTCACTCTGAGACGTCTTACAGGTCACCCGCTTGATGCAGAATTAGCCGTGCATAAAATACATTTGGACGAGGAGCATTTTGCGGGTGGCGGGTGCAAGTTTCTCACCCTGGCCACTGTTTAATATATTTGGTGACTTCCCAGATCCATGATTTTGCCATTTCCCCATATTGTCGATCATCATCTGTTAGCAATCGGCATTGAGATCTTTGTAAGACATCGTCGATATCCAGTTACATTGTCCTATTGCCCAGCCCTACTCTCAAATGATCTCTCATAGTAGTTTATGATGATGAGTATATGCTTTTTAATTCCTCCTGACTTTATTCACTTATCTGGAGGACAGAATTACTCTTTGCTTTGTAATGGCTTGTAATAATCCAGTGCAGCAATTAAATCCCACCTTCTTTTATAATTAATCCTTTTCAGTGGACAGCTGATAAGCTTATCCAATTTTATTTCATATTCATGGAGAGATTTTAGGCTCCCAGGGAAAAGATGACGAAAGACAATTATGGAAAGCAGGAAGTGAGGAATAGTGCCACAACCTCCAACGTTCGTTCACCCTCGCTAAGCACAAATGCCTCTTTGTTTTAGTGGAATATTTTGTTTCTTGAGTGTCAGATCACTCGCTAATTAAAGCACAGAAAATGAGAAGTGGTGAGAATGATACAGGAAGTGAGGGTTGTGAGATCATAGGTGTTCTCCTCTGCCGGAATATCACTCTGTTATGAGGGAAGTGATCCAAGATGGAGTTGAGGGAAGAGTGGTAGTGTACTGCTATCTCTTAAAACAGACTGAATCCCAGTCTTACACACCAAGAAGAACTTTGCTGGTGATGGGAAAGTGTCAACTTTTTAGATTTTTAGATCTATTGGCGCATACTACCTCATATATTTTCACACTGATTTCATCAAATTTTTTAAACGTATTGAGGGTCAAATTACTACCTTTAAAGTTCTTACTATGTGCATCCTTGCATTCGTTCTCATCTTCCATAGAGCAAGGAGGTCTGGGCAGTATTATCGCGTGAAGTATGTACATAAACACTCCAAACATCCATAAATAGTACACCATCCAGTCAACTTTGGCATTCTATTTTTGAAGTATGAACATTTAGGATGCATTAACTTGTATACGACTATACACTATATGATGGAAAATGAAGCCTACATTTAGGACCATTAAGATTGTTTGCATTGTGACTATTTTTTCATAATTCTTAAACACATTTCCCCCCATTCTCATTACTGTAAGATTTTTAGATTTTGGAGTAAAATAGGACAAAGCCATTTTCTTGACCGGTTTTCTTGGAATCAACCAAAAGCATTAAAGAACAAAGAGAAAGGTCTCGAAACAAAATCTAATGTTTTGGCTTATCAACACAAGCACTTTGATCTCTTTTGATTGAGTTGGGTTTATCTTATGTCTGTCTCACACAGTGTTCCTGCCATGTTGACTCCAATTTCTGGATCTTCATCCTCCTCCTCAGATAAATATGCAGTGTTTAAGCAGCTGTCAGTGGAGCAATCCACAGAACCCACACCTCCTATCTCAGGTAACAGACACACACACACACACACACACACACACACACACACACACACACACACACACACACACACACACATCCCTTGAGTATTCAATATATGCCTCATTAGCCTGAAGATGGGCTGCTGTCATATCAGTTTAACATTGGGAGACAGATTCTGTTTTCTAAATGCATTTGAGAGGGATGCATTTTGCATAAATAAATTATCCTATTAATTATATATATATATATATATATATATATATATATATATATATATATATATATATATATATATATACATACACACACAGTCCAAAGTGTCATTTTTACACAAGCTTTGGTTGTGATTTACTGTGTTTGTTATTTGGTCCAGATTCTGGGGACAAATACAGTGTTTTCCGAGAGCTTGAGCATCCTTCAGGCAGAAAACCACTTGGTAAGCAGACCCACATCTTGCAAAAATTACATTTAAATCAGTTTTACAAACCTGTATACTGGGTTCCTACAATAATGGATTTTGTTTCTTTTAAATTGTGAGTTCCAGGTGAAAAGTCATAATGTTCTGTAGTATAGTTTTTCTTGTGATGGGTGTTTATATATATATATATATATATATATATATATATATATATATATATATATATATATATATATATATATATATATATATATATATATATATATATATATATATATATATATATATACAGTGAGGAAAATAAGTATTTGAACACCCTGCTATTTTGCAAGTTCTCCCACTTAGAAATCATGGAGGGGTCTGAAATTGTCATCGTAGGTGCATGACCACTGTGAGAGACATAATCTAAAAAAAAAAATCCAGAAATCACAATGTATGATTTTTTAACTATTTATTTGTATGATACAGCTGCAAATAAGTATTTGAACACCTGAGAAAATCAATGTTAATATTTGGTACAGCAGGTCAAACGTTTCCTGTAGTTTTTCACCAGGTTTGCACACACTGCAGGAGGGATTTTGGCCCACTCCTCCACACAGATCTTCTCTAGATCAGTCAGGTTTCTGGGCTGTCGCTGAGAAACACGGAGTTTGAGCTCCCTCCAAAGATTCTCTATTGGGTTTAGGTCTGGAGACTGGCTAGGCCACGCCAGAATCTTGATATGCTTCTTACAGAGCCACTCCTTGGTTATCCTGGCTGTGTGCTTCGGGTCATTGTCATGTTGGAAGACCCAGCCTCGACCCATCTTCAATGCTCTAACTGAGGGAAGGAGGTTGTTCCCCAAAATCTCGCAATACATGGCCCCGGTCATCCTCTCCTTAATACAGTGCAGTCGCCCTGTCCCATGTGCAGAAAAACACCCCCAAAGCATGATGCTACCACCCCCATGCTTCACAGTAGGGATGGTGTTCTTGGGATGGTACTCATCATTCTTCTTCCTCCAAACACGGTTAGTGGAATTATGACCAAAAAGTTCTATTTTGGTCTCCTCTGACCACATGACTTTCTCCCATGACTCCTCTGGATCATCCAAATGGTCATTGGCAAACTTAAGACGGGCCTTGACATGTGCTGGTTTAAGCAGGGGAACCTTCCGTGCCATGCATGATTTCAAACCATGACGTCTTAGTGTATTACCAACAGTAACCTTGGAAATGGTGGTCCCAGCTCTTTTCAGGTCATTGACCAGCTCCTCCCGTGTAGTTCTTGGCTGATTTCTCACCTTTCTTAGGATCATTGAGACCCCACGAGGTGAGATCTTGCATGGAGCCCCAGTCCGAGGGAGATTGACAGTCATGTTTAGCTTCTTCCATTTTCTAATGATTGCTCCAACAGTGGACCTTTTTTCACCAAGCTGCTTGGCAATTTCCCCGTAGCCCTTTCCAGCCTTGTGGAGGTGTACAATTTTGTCTCTAGTGTCTTTGGACAGCTCTTTGGTCTTGGCCATGTTAGTAGTTGGATTCTTACTGATTGTATGGGGTGGACAGGTGTCTTTATGCAGCTAACGACCTCAAACAGGTGCATCTAATTTAGGATAATAAATGGAGTGGAGGTGGACATTTTAAAGGCAGACTAACAGGTCTTTGAGGGTCAGAATTCTAGCTGATAGACAGGTGTTCAAATACTTATTTGCAGCTGTATCATACAAATAAATAGTTAAAAAATCATATATTGTGATTTCTGGATTTTTTTTTTTTTTAGATTATGTCTCTCACAGTGGACATGCACCTACGATGACAATTTCAGACCCCTCCATGATTTCCAAGTGGGAGAACTTGCAAAATAGCAGGGTGTTCAAATACTTATTTTCCTCACTGTGTATGTATACATATATATATATATATATATATATATATATATATATATATATATATATATACATACATACACTCACCTAAAGGATTATTAGGAACACCTGTTCAATTTCTCATTAATGCAATTATCTAATCAACCAATCACATGGCAGTTGCTTCAATGCATTTAGGGGTGTGGTCCTGGTCAAGACAATCTCCTGAACTCCAAACTGAATGTCAGAATGGGAAAGAAAGGTGATTTAAGCAATTTTGAGCGTGGCATGGTTGTTGGTTCCAGACGGGCCGGTCTGAGTATTTCACAATCTGCTCAGTTACTGGGATTTTCACGCACAACCATTTCTAGGGTTTACAAAGAATGGTGTGAAAAGGGAAAAACATCCAGTATGCGGCAGTCCTGTGGGCGAAAATGCCTTGTTGATGCTAGAGGTCAGAGGAGAATGGGCCGACTGATTCAAGCTGATAGAAGAGCAACTTTGACTGAAATAACCACTCGTTACAACCGAGGTATGCAGCAAAGCATTTGTGAAGCCACAACACGCACAACCTTGAGGCGGATGGGCTACAACAGCAGAAGACCCCACCGGGTACCACTCATCTCCACTACAAATAGGAAAAAGAGGCTACAATTTGCAAGAGCTCACCAAAATTGGACAGTTGAAGACTGGAAAAATGTTGCCTGGTCTGATGAGTCTCGATTTCTGTTGAGACATTCAGATGGTAGAGTCAGAATTTGGCGTAAACAGAATGAGAACATGGATCCATCATGCCTTGTTACCACTGTGCAGGCTGGTGGTGGTGGTGTAATGGTGTGGGGGATGTTTTCTTGGCACACTTTAGGCCCCTTAGTGCCAATTGGGCATCGTTTAAATGCCACGGCCTACCGGATCATTGTTTCTGACCATGTCCATCCCTTTATGGCCACCATGTACCCATCCTCTGATGGCTACTTCCAGCAGGATAATGCACCATGTCACAAAGCTTGAATCATTTCAAATTGGTTTCTTGAACATGACAATGAGTTCACTGTACTAAAATGGCCCCCACAGTCACCAGATCTCAACCCAATAGAGCATCTTTGGGATGTGGTGGAACGGGAGCTTCATGCCCTGGATGTGCATCCCACAAATCTCCATCAACTGCAAGATGCTATCCTATCAATATGGGCCAACATTTCTAAAGAATGCTTTCAGCACCTTGTTGAATCAATGCCACGTAGAATTAAGGCAGTTCTGAAGGCGAAAGGGGGTCAAACACAGTATTAGTATGGTGTTCCTAATAATCCTTTAGGTGAGTATATATACAGGTGTGTGTGTATATATATATATATATATATATATATATATATATATATATATATATATATGTATATGTGTATGTGTATGTGTATATGTATATGTATATGTATATGTATATATATGTGTGTGTGTGTGTGTGTGTGTGTGTGTGTGTGTGTGTGTGTATATATATATATGTATATGTGTGTGTATGTATGCATGCTATCTTTAGAAATGGTATAAAATGTAAAAAAAAAAATTGAAATTCTTTTCCAGTAATCACAAAGAACTGGAACAGTAATGTGAAAATCACACGGTGTGGGGACCCTGAATGTTGTGTTTAGTTTCATGAAGTTCTGCATACCAGTAATAGACCAATATATTGACCTGGATTTGTTAGACAAATTATTTGTCCATTTTGAGATCATTAGCATGAGTTGATTTCTTCACATTGGTTGACTGACTTATTTGCCAATTAACAAGTGGTCATTCTCCCTAATGTTGTTTATTCTATTAAAATTCAGCAATTGTGTGTATGTCTTAGTTGCTCTCATTAAATTGTATTACATATATTACCATTTGATAGTTTGGCCAGCTGCTAACTCTAGATAAAATATTGTTACCGGTAGGAGTGTAACGGTTCTCGGTAATAAACGAACTGTACGGTTCACCACCCACGGTTCGGGAAGCATTGGCACCATAAACCAAGTTTAATGACGCATCTGGAGCACAAGTTTTGGTCAAGAACACAAAGCATCAAACCAGACACGTACAGTTACATCCTCCGCTAATGCTCCTGAATGGATCTGTAAATGGATATGCTCTGACTTTGTTTCACATGGGTCTATTTGATGACATCACTGTTCTGCAATCGTTGTGTGTAGACGAAAATGGCAAGTGGAGGAAACGAGAGAGATGATAGAGATGCCCCCTATGTTTCTCCTATCTGGGAACATTTTCTTTAAGTCAATTACAACAGTGATGGTCAAAAGACATTTACAAAACAGGCGTTATTTGGAGACATTGCTCGGCATGAGTATGAATGTGCGTGGCTGTAATCTATCGCGAGCATCAATAACACGCTTTGATTAATGCCATTTAAGATGCTGTTATAGTGATGCATGATTAATCTTTTATGCTGACATCACCCAGGGAAAGAGCCGCAGGTGAGCCGAAACGACACCCCTTCCAGTGCTAATTCGAACGGAGATGAAACTATAACAAAAGCATTTGGGGTGTTCATGTGGGATTTCCACATGTTTAAAATACTTAAGCAGCATTAGCACACCATCCCTTCTCATATGCATTTTAATAGCAAGTTATTCCTTTTAAACATCATCAAGATGGTGGTGCAGATGACCGCCTCAGTGTGGAGCGCTCCTATTCTTTTGTTGTTTTTGTTTGTCCTGTGTTTAGCAATCTTTTTCCAATCAGTTTTACCTGGGACGAACTGCTGAACATTCGTCAGCATATACCAGATAATCCTAACAAAACAGACAAACTACATCTCACCTGTACAAACAAGGACTTTTCAACCTCTGCTGCCTTGTGAACAAGAAACCTGGTTGAGTGAAGCCATTCTGACATTGCATTTCATCTGCCGGGCTTCTAGCTGTTCAAAGCGGATCTCATCGTGGATTTAACGGGGAAAACAAGAGGCTTTTACAATTACACATTTTTACACAAGTTGGTGTACTGATGTAACTAAAGATGTAATTAAAGATGTGCTGTCCTAATTTGGAAGCTCTCTTTATTATGTGTAAGCCTTTCTACTCGCTGCGGGAGTTTTCCTGGTTTATTCTGGTGAGCGTATATATCCTGCCACATTCGTGCATGAATGCAGTGCTGCAAAAGCTGGCTGATCAGGGCACAGACTCGGAACAACAATACCCGGACTCTGTTATTATTGGGGATTTTAATAAAACAAACCTCACATGTGAACTGCCCAAATACAAACAGCACATTACATGCCCAACCAGAGACAGAAATATCCTGGATCATTGCTACACAACAATAAAGGATGCATATCGCATTGTCCTTAGAACAGCTTTGGGACTCTCTGATCACTGTCTGGTTCATCTTCTTCCAACCTACAAATAGAAACTAAAATCTGCTAAGCCTGTAGTAAAGACTGTAAAGAGATGGACCAATGAAGCAGAGCTGGAACTACCTGCCTGCTTTAACTCTCTGTTCCCACGTCTATCTGTCAGTGGATTATCAGCTTTCTGACAGACAGGCAGCTTTTTGTGAAGAAAAAGGCTGGAAAAATCACTCTGGACCCCACTCACCCTGCCCCACTACCTTTTTGAACTGTTGCCTTCTGGCCCTCTGAGCACCAGAACCATCAGGCACAGGAACAGTTTTTTCCCTCAGGCTATCCATCTCCTGAACAGTTAAAACTGCCCCATTGTGCAATAATTATGTGCAATTCGCACTTTAGTCTTTTTAGATTTACCCAACACATCCTACCTCTTCTGCCATTGCACTGTATAACAGATTTGTATTTAAATTTGGGGTGTGTGTGCGTGCATGCGTGCGTGTGTACACACATACACTACCGTTCAAAAGTTTGGGGTCACATGCCTGAAATGTTTTGAACTGAAGTCGTATGCTTAAATGTTTGAAATTTAGTTTTGTGAACAAAAATATAATTTTGCCAACATATTAATTTTAATTACAATGCTAAAATTTTATAAAATAATAATAATAATAATAATAATAATAATAATGTTTTGGAAATGGATGACTTTGACAGAATAATTAAGAAAAGCAGCCACTAAGTGCCCAGCATAAAGATGGGAACTCCTTCAATACTGTTTAAAAAGTATCCCAGGGTGATACCTCAAGAAATTGGTTGAGAAAATGCCAAGAGTACATTTCTGCAAAGTGTGGTCACTTTGAAGATGCTAAAATATAACACTGTTCTGATTTATTTTGGATTTTTTAGTCCCAACATAATTCCCATAGTTCCATTTCTATTATTCCATAGTTGTGATGACTTTTATTCTAAAATGTGAATTCATGAATTTTAATCTTCAATTTTAATTATTTTTTTAATTATTTGTTATTTTATTATCAACTTTGTCTTGTTGCTGTATTGTTGTGCACTGGAAGCTCCTGGCACCAAGACAAATTCCTTGTATGTTGAAGTGTTTAGCAAATAGATTATTCTTTAGATTTGGCAGTAATATTTTTTTTTTTTCTGAACAAAGCAAATACCGAACCACACCAAAACCGTGATTCAATTACACCCCAAGTAACTGGCCGTTACAAACTCATAGCAGTTAACCAGGACTTCATGCACTGATGTAGGCATCTGTACATATCCCTGTCTCACTAGAGCAGAATCCAGTAGCGACAGCTCTGAGAGATCAAGTAAGTTTATGATTGCAGTGGTGTCTGTAACTATTCCCTCGAAGTCACTTTATTCTGTTTTCTACTCCGCAATGGGTTCTCTCTCTCTGCCTTTGATTCATTATATGGATCACAGATGAAATGGAACATTTAAATGTCATTCTATGAATATCAATTCACTAAAAATGACATGAAAATGTAGTGTGTGTGTGTGTGTGTGTGTGTGTGTGATTTTATTTTTGTGCATGCTAAGACTGAGAAATTCTCTTGATACACTTCCTTTTGATGACAATGAATGAGTATAATATCCGTAATATACTTTATGCAAGCTTCTAAACCCATAAACTTCTAGCTTTTCCAAAATGTATCCAAGCAGAATTCATAACACAGTTATATGTTGAATGATACAGTGCTCTCATTGCCGTAAGGGGACACTGTATATTAAAACGACGGTGTCCAAGCGTTCATTCAATTGACTTTCATTCTAAAGGTTGCAGTAGACTGCCGGCGTGATGTCTCACTTTCTATAAAGCCAGCATGTCCAGTTATGAGTATAGTGTTCAGTATTTTAGAAAAAAAACGAATATGATATATTCATGTTGTAACTCTTCTCGTGCTATATATATACATACATACATACATACATACAATTAATTACACACACGTGTGTGTGTGTGTGTGTAATAATAACAAAATAATAATTATATATTAGATACACACACGTGTGTGTGTGTGTGTGTGTGTGTGTGTGTGTGTGTGTATCTAATATATAATTATTATTATTTTGTTTTTAAATGACACATTTTTTTAAATTGGAACATGCAAATTGAATGAACACTTGGATGCCACCAATGTTTTAGCGCAGTTTGTGGACTTTAAGATGGTCCCTTACACACTAGATGAACCATGAGACCATAGATGAACGTCATACCTAAAACTAACCTTTCCCTCTCGCTGTTTTTAACTCTGCTATAAAGTATTCTGTTACTGTTTTCCAGGAGAGAAAACACTTTTGGCATGTATTTTTTGATAGCTATGGTACCTACCCTTTCCATTTGAACTGAATTGGTGTTATGATTTCTGATTTGCTCTCTTGTTTTCAGATTTGCCGTTGTGTTTTTAGATTGTTCTTTTGTTTTGCACTTCAAGGCCACTGTACTTTAGAGGTCAAAAACTAGTCACGGGTGGATATACAGTTTTAAAAACCTTCCTGAGCAAGTTAAATTTCATTGAGTTGTCGACATGTTAGCTACCTGAATGAAAACACATTTGATTTATTGTAGAGCCCGAACGATATGGGGTTTTTGAGGCTGATACCGATTTTAAATGGGGAAAATTCACTGATTACTGATATGGTGGCCGATATAGTTAATTTGAGCTGGAATGAAAACAGACCTTTTCTACGTATATTGTGCACTGATTTCACACCGATATGACCATGCAAAGGTACTCAGTAGGCTGCTTTCTTAAACAAATATTTTTAACAAAGAATAAATAAAAATACAATAAATGGCTAAATAAACATCAGTACTGTATTTGTAGTGTCAGTCAAATGCTGACTATTTTAATACTGCCAGTCAATTAGCAACTTTGTCAGTTCGAACCAGTCTGGCAATTCTAGGTTGACCTCTCTCATCAACAAGGCATCTCCGTCCACAGAACTGCCGCTCACTGTATGGTTTTTCTTTTGGCACCATTCTGAATAAATTCTAGAGACAAAAAATCCCAGGAGATCAGCAGTTACAGAAATACTCAAACCAGCCCGCATGGCACCAAAAGTCATGCCATGGTCCAAATCACTGAGATTGCATTTTTCCCCATTTTTATGGTTGATGTGAACATTAACTTAAGCTCCTGACCCGTATCTGCATGATTTTATGCACTGCCGCCACGTGATTGGCTGATTAGATAATCACTTTGATGATTGATGGTGCTAGATGGGCTGGTTTGAGTATTTTTGTAACTGCTGATCTCCTGGGATTTTCACACACAACAGTCTCTAGAATTTACTCAGAATGGTGCCAAAAACAAAAAAAACATCCAGTGAGCGGCAGTTCTGTGGACAGAGATGCCTTGCTGAAGAGAGAGGTCAACAGATATTGGCCAGACTGGTTCGAACTTACAAAGTCTATGGTAACACAGTTAACCACTCGGAACAATTATGGTGAGAAGAATAACATCTTAGAATGCTATTCTGAGATGCGGGATCTACACAATATTAGGCAGGTGCTTTTAATCTTGTGGCTAATCGGTGTATATGCAATGGAATTGCAATGCATTTGACAATTATTTTCATATGTTGCATACATAAACCTATTAAAGAAGTTTGTTTTTCTAATTCTGATTGTCTATGTTTGCTGTGTTCTGTAAATGCAGTTTTCTTTCTTTGCAATGCAGTTCTTGTGTTATTGAACCACCATATTATTTCAATTCTGCAGTCATATGCAGCTTGTGTTAAGCATTGTTAATCTGTTTTTCCCTTTTCAGGCCTGTGAAATTGAGCTCTGGGCCACTTGTAGACTAACTCTGTTTTGTGCCGTGCCAGTTCTCTGTTCTTTGTTGTTTCGGTGTGATATGAGTTTCGCAGTGCCCTTCAATTGCTTTCGTTTTGTTTTTACAGGGGAGGGATTTGCTGATTTCAAATCTGTCAGTGCCGACGATAGCTTCACAGACTTTAAAACAGCCGACACTGTCTCTTCACTAGATCCACCAGACCAAGCCAAGTTCCAGCCAAATTTTGCTCCTTTCACTTCCTCTAAGTCTCTACCGCTGTCCCAATCTCAGCCAGCCTCTCTGGCTCAACCTAGAAATCCTCTCAATATGGCAGACCTGGACCTCTTCACCACAATTGCTCCTCTGGCACCCACCTCCACTGCTGACTCCAAAGTCAACCTGTTCCCCTCGGCACCTTCATCTTTTATCCTGCCTACTACAGTCCCCAAACCTCCCACCATGGCGGGTGATGACTTTGGTGATTATGCGCTGTTTGGCTCCTCCTCATCCTCAGAAGTTGCACCCACAACCTCTGCCGTGGGGAGAGGAGCTGGGGTGACCGTTCAGGATGAATTTGCTGACTTCATGGCATTCGGGAGCTCGAGAGACCAGAGAAACAAGGCCAGCTCTGGAGAGGGTGGAAGTGAGAGCCAAGGTGATGCATCCCAGCAGCGGCAGCAAGCCAATGCTGATAAGTATGATGCCTTCAAACAGCTTTCTCTAGAAGGTGACCTGGCCAATGACGACAGCAAAGAAAGTGGCGGGGGCTCTTTCTCGTCGCTCAAGAGCGACACGGATGAGTTCGCAGATTTCCAGTCCTCCAAATTCTGCACTGCGCTGGGGACGTCTGATAAGAGTCTGGTGGACAAAGTAGCCTCCTTCAAGCAGACCAAAGAAGACTCTTCATCTGTGAAGTCCCTCGACCTCCCGTCCATTGGAGGCAGCAGCGTAGGGAAGGAGGACTCGGAAGATGCGCTCTCAGTACAGCTGGACATGAAGCTGTCGGACATGGGTGGAGATCTTAAGCATGTGATGTCTGATAGCTCCTTAGATCTCCCTGGTTTGTCATCCCATCAACCCCCTGCTGCAGGTGAGGAATTAGTACGCTTGCTCTGGTGAAGTCCAGTCCAATTTGTCTGTTGCCTCTTTCTCTCAAGCACACTACTGGGGTCTCTCAAATGCTCAACAACGCCCAAATGGAACACTGTGTGTGTTCTGTTTTATTGGGTTCTTGTTACATATCAAAAACTAGTTATATATCATGCCATTCTTTCCCATTTAGATATATTTCCAGTTTAATCATGCACAGTATTGTAAACCTGCAGTATTCATTGTTGTTTATATTCGTTTTATTATTTATTTTAGTATATGTATTATTAATATTTATCAGTCAAAACTTGTGCTTGCTTTTATCGCTTACAGCACAATAACTGGTATTAATAACTCGGTGATATCAGGTGATCTGCTTTAAAAAGCACATTTTTATGCAGCGTTTAATTCGAATAGCTTGTGACTTGGTTTTCTCCTGTATTCTGTGTGGTTCATGTTGTTCCTGCTGCCATCTCTCATTGTTTGGCTTCCCCCTCAGATTCCCATGATTTTGTTGTGACATCAACAGAAACACTTCATAATAGTAGAATGCACAAACACTTTGTTTATATCCAATTCCAATTTGTTTTCAGATCCAGTCTTTAGGTCAGACTGTCCACACTGTCATTTTGCAAGTAATGAAATCTAGTCCGATTGTTCAGTCCGTGTAGTCAATATCTGGTATACCTAAAACATCAGTTGCCATAGTAATGACTTTGCCTCAAGAGACTTTATAGGCAGGGGGGCCTGGGTAGCTTGGCGAATAAAGATGCTGACTACCACTCCTGGAGTCGCGAGTTCAATTCCAGGGCGTGCTGAGTGACTCCAGCCAGGTCTCTTAAGCAACCAAATAGGCCCGGTTGCTAGGGAGGGTAGAGTCACATGGGCTAACCTCATTGTCGCTATAATGTGGTTCGTTCTTGGTGGGACGCATAGTGAGTTGTGCATGGATGCCGCAGAGAATAGCGTGAAGCCTCCACACGTGCCATGTCTCCGCGGTAACGTGCTCAACAAGCCACGTGATAAGATGCGTGGATTGACTGTCTCAGACGAGGAGGCAACTGAGATTCGTCCTCCGCCACCCGGATTGAGGCAAATCACTATGCCACCACGAGGACTTGAGTGCATTGGGAATTGGGCATTCCAAATTGGGGAGAAAATGATAAAAAAAAGACTTCATAGGCATTACTGCATTGTTACATGAAGTAATTTAACAGATGCTTTTATCCAACGTGATATCCAAATGAGGAACATAATTAATTTGTCCTACGTGGATTCGTAAAATGCATTTACCATAAATGTACACATTGATGTAAATTCTTGGTTCAGAACTGCTCACTCGTTTAGTTATTCAGTATTTATTATAACAGTTTTTGTATAGCTCACTATATGGGGTAAGAGTGAGCTAAACTTTGTGAATTCAGAAAATTACTGCATACTACTGCTTTACGTCCCAAATTATGAAGTAAATACCCCACTTAAAATCCTATGAATTTAAAGATTGAAATGCATTTTCAAAAATCTGATTTGAATTGGATTTTAAACCATATACAAATCTGATTTGTATTGAGTTTGTAAGAATCTGATTTTTTGCTGTTTTTTGATATGCCATTCTTCCCCCTGCTTGTCTAATCAATGCCAAGCTGACATTGGATTTGACGTTAGAATGTTCCATTTTAGAATGTTTACAAATTTTAAATCTTTGAGTTGAAGATTAACTAATAGGATAAAGATTATAGCACAAGATGGCAGTATCATTTAACTTCTGCTGCGCTAACACATCTGGCTTTACATTTGCTCTGGTTTTACACACAGGGCCATTTTGCACTCATAAGAATTACTGATGGAATATTTAAACAGCCAGATTAATATGCTAATGACACCAATTTCTTGTCTGTTTTCTGGAAAGCAGTGCAATGAACTAGATTTGTCTTAGCGTGATAAATGAGCTTGGCATTTTTCTCCTCAATCTGCCCGTACTGATGCACAAATCCACTTTAAATCATATCTCATCCCCTCTTTTGTTACAACAAAGATCAAGGGTTAATGTAATTCTTATACACTCAGGACTCACTCGTTTTGTCATGTGCTTGTTCATCTGTTGTATGATGGTGTTTGCATGTGTATGGGGAATCTTCGATGCCTTGCCAAAGTGCATACATGAGCACAAAATTCACAACACTACTTTTCTTAACCCGAATCATATCATTAAATCGTGAACTGGCTGCCCAATACTAGAGCTTCATACGGTGGCAGTCAACAAAGAGAAATCGGAGAGCACATGGGATGCCAAGTTAGTAAGTTCTTCCCCCTTAGCGGCTGCTCCGTAGACACACTCCTATGAATGCCAGTAGCACGTTACAGTTTGGCCTGTATATATTAACTGTTTTATGTCCTAACATCAGTCATAATTTATTTACACTTAGCATTCTCTTTCTGTGCTACTTATGTTATCTGGTCTGCATGTAAGGCATCCTGGATGTGTGTGTGTGTGTGTGTGCGTGTGTGTGTGTGTGCACACAACCCTTCATCACTCACTTCATGTATCAGGGTGAGAACACAGTCACAGTATTTCATTCACGTATTTTATTCAGACAGCTTCAGCTGTCATATGAGCTCTCTTGTGCACAGACTGGTTACCGTATAGAAAGCACTGTAGGAAGAGTTCCGACATGCTTGTGTGGTCTCGCCAGAGCCCTGGTATCGGTTGCACCAGCCAATTGTAAGTTAGAACTTTGCCTAGCTGTGGCATAAATAGGCACTAAGCCACAATTTACGCACTTTCAAATATTTGACCATTAAACTTAAATGGGACGTAACCCTAAGTATGAACTAAATATTTATGGAAGACTCCGACCGGAAGTAACGGTTGGAAAAAAAAAAAAGAAAGAAAAAAAAGCAGAGTGCCATATTAGATAATGTTGATATTTATACTCGTTTACATTTACGAGAGAGAATATTATGTTACACACACCCCCGTTGTCAAGTTTCATCACATACAAAATATATAGGATATTAAAATGAATAAATGTACATTTTTTCCCAGCTTGTTGTTTTATTTATTAATTTTAGAGACAATTCCTAAATAATGTTATTTACATATGCTAAATATGCTACTTATTAAATCCACTTTTATTACGTGTCATTTTAATGGGAATATAATTTATTACAGCTGACAGTTACGTGAGCAACAAGGTTTGAACATCAACTGTAACAAGATAAACCTAAAATGCATTGCTTTTGAACACTTCCCTGTACAAATTTGAAGACTGCTTATTGGATCAATAAAGGTAAACACCTTATGCGACTACGCATTAATTTACGGAGAGCTTATTACCTACTAGCCAAGTCTTTCCTTAAGAACAGGAGGTGCAACCAAATTAAGCACTGACCAAGTTACAAACTAACTAGTAGTTACTAAGCCCTTAGTTTGAACTTTACATCCCAGCTTAAGTGAGACCTTACGTAAAGCTGGTGCAACCCTACCCTGATGATCTCTACAATCAGACCTGAATATATACAGCAGGCCTGATTTATATATTGTGCATTGCCACTATGATGAAATTACTGTTATTAAGAGTTTCTGTCTAGATCAAGCTTGTAATTAGAAGCTGGGAAA
This sequence comes from Moxostoma hubbsi, assembly GCA_032164185.1. Taxonomy (NCBI): domain Eukaryota; kingdom Metazoa; phylum Chordata; class Actinopteri; order Cypriniformes; family Catostomidae; genus Moxostoma; species Moxostoma hubbsi. The sequence continues at coordinate 15,762,568 of JAVLUX010000030.1, read as the reverse complement.
TTCATGAAAGCTTTGACTTCTGCCACTTGACTGTAGGGATGCAACTAATGATTATTCTGATAATCGATTAATCTAACGATTATTAGAACGATTATTTGAATATTCTGCGATTTATTGCACATATTAATCATTAGCTCTTAGCCAATTATTCAGCTTGTGCCCGGAATAAAATGTTGTATTAAATTTGCTCGCTAACAATAAAGAGGACAAAATCATCTTTTAATAATATCTCTAAATGACATTCACTGAATTAAATGGGGAAAAACTACTTTTTATTAAGTTTAATTCAGTAAAGAAATTCACTGCAAAATTTTTTTTTTAATTGTCTAAAAATCCTTAAAACAATATAAATTTACTTGAGAAGCAGCATATAAGATACTTATATTTAAGATACATTCTCTTAAAGCAAGTCTAAGTGTATTTTGTATATACAGGTTATAATTCTGCGCCTGCAGTAAAGACAAAATATACTTACATTCAAGATTTTTCTCTAAAAGCAAGTATAAATATCTTATATGCTGCTTCTCAGGTGAATGCATCTTTTTTAAAGGATTTTTATATATTTGTATTTTTAATATTAACATGATGATTAACAATCATCATTAGAGTTTAATGTGATCTCATGTTACGTTAAATGAGATCAAACGACTATTCGACGTTGAAATTTTTTTGTCAATAACGTCGACTAATCGTTTCAGCCCTACTTGACTGTTGTGACGTCATGTAAAAACAAATAAAATGGCTGCGGCTTTAAAGGAATGTTCCGGGTTCAATACAAGTCAAGTTCAATCGACAGCATTTGTGGTGGAATGTTGCATTAAGACACTTTCACTGGAAGTGAATAGGGCCAGTCCATAAGCATTCAAATACACACTATTTCAAAACTATAGCCACTAGATGTAAACATGAAGTTACATCCAGTACTACTTTGTTGCCATGATGACATAATGCCGGTCAACTTCGTAATCGGTTTTATCAAATTAAAATAATGTTACTACATGTAATGTTTACATATTGTTGCTATATTTTTGAAAAGGTATGTATTTTAACATTTATTAACTGGCACTATTCACTTTTCATTGCAAGTGCCTTACTGTACCACTTTTTGTTTCTTTTTATTTTTTTGCCAAAAAAATATTTATTAGGTGTTACTGTAGGTAGTAGTGATTAAGTATCAAAAACAAAGCCACCCATGGATCTGTTTTGGTTGTGTGATCCGTTACCACAAAAACGAATCAATTCATGATGAGTTTGAGGATGTCCATATCTCGCGATTGCACTAAATCTGGCATGAATGCAGCAATAGACCTTAGCTACAGTAGACGGCATCTCTAATTTGACTACTTGGTTGATAGAAATTAAAAGTACAGTTTCTTTAACCTGTCACACTGTTTGGCCTTAAATGGCATCTAATCTTCAAAAACAATGCTTTCAAGATTTTTTTGTTCTCTGGAATTAGTGAAGTAGGAATATTTTGAATATATTTCATCGGCTAAGCTATCAATGCCCAGGTGCAGAGAATACGACATTTGACCCTCACGGCTCGTTTTCATCCATGTCCTATTAAATATGCTATCTGCGTATTCTGTCTGAGGTCCGCAAGAATCCTAACTGTTTTCTTTTCCACTTTTGCATCCCATATATTTCATACCATGTCAAACATTTGCCGCCTGATTTTGAGAACTTTAAAAAGTTTGTGGCCTCACTTAATACTTTTCCTCAAAATACTGTTTATTCTTATTACACCTCATACTAATGCTTCTAGTTTGGTTACTGGACACCTCTAGAGCCCAAGCATACATAAATATTGTAGCAGATTCCGAGTGCTGGGTTTCTTAATGTTTGCGCTACACCCCTGGATGTGTAGCTAACCTCCTTAGAGTATCTCTTTTCCAGGCCAGAGCCGCTAAAGGTGGTCCTTCCCACCAGAATGTGTCTTTATTTCAAGTGTTACAGCGCATGAGACCACACATGAAAGTAGAACTCTTCAACTTTGCTTTTTTACCCTCCAGTATGTGCCAGCCTTCAATTTGTGAAATTGACACGCAGTAAATTATTAGGAGTCAATTTTTTTCTGGTATAATTAAAAAATAGGTTGTTTTTATCAAGAATGGAAATGTATACATGCAAATTGAATAGTGTATTTTTATTACAGGAAAATAAACTTATTTATTTTGAATATAGATAGACTTGATTAATACTCTTGGTTGTGTTGAAGCATTTATACCAGAAAGCGTATTATTTGTATTTATGAGGTGAACATTTGTTTGCTTGATATGAAAATGTTACCTTTTTTTACTTATTTAGTGCGTCAAAAAAAAAAAAAAAAACATACCGCGAAGTACTGGATGGTGAGAGAAAAAGGTTACCGTCTCTCTTTGTCTGTTCTTTACCTGTCGCTTAAACTGATAAATGCTCTGATAGGATAGATTTTCCTGGATCGATTATCCCTTTGAGCACCTAACAGACTGACTGGTGAGTCTAATTGACGTAAACCTTTTATTTAGAAATATGAGCTCCAATTGGGAGAATTCTCCCCAGGAAGCTCTTGGGTTCTCAAAGGATTTGCTAAACTGCAAGACCCAATATTAGCTTCATCTTGATCTTGCTTAAATGTTCTGTATTACTTTCCTTTTTTTCCTGGTTGTTTTTTGCTTTTATAGTCCAAATACAGTGTCTTTAACCTATGAGATCTAATCTTAATCTGTGAATGTGCCTTCTCAATGCTGGGTTCTGCATCTGGTTTTGGGATTCTGTCCTGTTTTTTTTTTTCTTCACACTTCTGCTTTTTCTGACTTGCATGTCCTTGTATTCTTATAATGCTTAATAAAGGGGAAAAAAAACTTTTTAATTGTTAGTTTGGCAAAACTATTGTAACAGATCTTTCATGGTATTTTGTGACCTCTCTCTCTTTCTCTCTCTGCCAATGTTGTCGTAATAAACATGAATAATGGTACAGCAGACATGCGTGCCGTCTTGATTTCTCTCTCCATCCTTCAGTCTTGCCAAAGCAGATTTAGCTGTCAGAATTAGCACACTGCACCAGCTCCTTGTCAATTTCACAAATTGATTGATTGTGTGAACAGCTGTGTCCTGCTCAACTGTGCAACTATGGTAAGGGAAATAGCTGTATACGTGAGTGTATGTTTCTTTATTCATATCATTATCATTAAAATCCAGTCACTTAGGACATGTCGTAATTGGTTTAAAGTCAGTGTGAAATTTTCACAACCCATTGTACTTGCGTAATTTCGTGCTTTTTCTGAGTAAAACTGAATATTCAATGGGGGAAAAATATAGGGTGGGAATTAATTCATCCATCAGAGATTGATTGGAAGGAAGGAAAAGTGGGAGTTGCGTGCAGGAATGGAGCCAGACCTAAATAACATGCACCAATGAATGGTTCTGTGAAAGCCAAAAGTACATTTAAGAAAGTATATAAGGGTGCATTTTGAGTTTAAATGAGAGAACAAAAAACACTGACCGTTCACGTTCATAATTTTTTACTTTTGCCACAATTTTAAAATGAAGCCAGTTCCTGTGGTCAGTCTACAATTCTTTATTTGAAATAAGATCAAGCCCTAGCTTCAATGAGCACATTACAATTCCTTTAATAGTCTGTATAAGTGTGGATGATTGTGAATGATTGCATGTCGTCACTACACTGAAAAGCAGAAAATTCACGGACACAGAAAATGCTTCATTCAAATCAGTTATTCATTTTAAGAAACAAAGACAAAAAGTATTATTGGCATTATTTTTTATTTGCACATAACATACAAGTATTATGCTTATACAAAGTACTTGTCCACAGTTCTCCATACAGATATCACTCGTCCCAATCCAGCGGCATCTAGGTAACCCCTTGTAAACTGTAGCTCCGTCATATGATGATATCAGGAATAATTTGTCACCAACAAGGACCTCTTCAGCCACATAGATTAAATTATCCTAGCATGCATCATTAATTCATCACAAATAAGATAATTGTCCTCCATACAGGACTCAATGAAAGGGAAAGCTCATGAATAAATACAAGCATGGTCATTCCTATATAGAGAGACACAGACACACACACACACACACACACACACACGTTTTAACCCTTTGTAGGCGTACATCAAAACAACACAATTTGACCTAATTCATAGGTCAGTAAACATGACTAAATTCATACTAGGTTGGGCTTTGGGTGAACTGGGTGAACAGTATGCATATACTGAATAATGATTACAAATCTTGCAGAAAAAACCCTGACTAGTATAGATATAGCTTAGTAACTAGAAGGTCTCAGTGACCCTTTGCCTTTTTTCTCTTGCAAATTAGCGTTCTGCTCTTTCCCCTATAAAAGAAATGTTTCTGGTTCCAAATTAGTTAAGCTTTATTGATATCATTTGTGACATGCTGTCGAAAACCACTGAAAATAAGTTAAAATCATACCTCAGTTGCTAAAAACAAGCAAAAAAAAAATTCTTCTGAAGTGTATTTACAATAGAAGACCATTGGGCAAAACTTACTCAAAATAATATAGCCAAAAAACTTTAAAGACTACATGTTAACATGACACTTGTGTGATTAAATCACTAAGTAATCTTGTCTTTGCAAAGTTATATCCAATATAACTTGTCATGATTATGTATAGCTGGTAAACATGGTTCCACATGATATGTGCAAAGATAGGTGAAAACTGTTTGCATAGAGAAAAATCCAAAAGCATGAATTACACATTATCAGAAGTTCATCCATGTACAACAGTTGTCCAACTGCTAAAAGAATGCTTTACATCTCAAATAACAAATGTATTCAAAGGACTTTTGTAAGGAAGTTTCACAATTCTGCTTTTAAACCCTACTAATGCCTTTCCCCATAGGCTTACATTTATAAGTGCATTTCTGTAAATGCAATTTTTAATTACTCGCGCCATGTGCCAAAGTAGTTTCCTGTGGTAAGCGACAGCATGCTTCTTTATTTGAATGGAGTGTCCCATCTTGTCCTTACAGAGGCTGAAGATTTAAAATGTGATCCCTTTGGCACGTCGACTGTTAGCAGTCTGGGAAGCTGTGACTGGTCGGACAAGGAAGATCTCTCTGGTCAAGGTAAGAAGCTCCAAGGAGGGTCCCTGTGTGGACTTCCATCTTCCGCCGTAGTCCCCAGGAAGGAGACATCTTGTGGAAGCTCAGACAACATCACCCACACCACAGTTGCCAAGATGGCCACCTTCCCAATCGAAGACAGCGGCACCTTCACCGAGAGCAGGTTTGAAGCCTTTGCTGACTTTAACTCTTTTGAGCAGTCTGGACAAGACAACGACGATGACTTTGGTGACTTTGCCACTATGGTTTCTGAGAAATCCGACTCCCATCCTGGTATCACAGAAGCGGGCTCAGAGTGCAAGCAGGGTGAAATGACAGATGAGTTTGGAGCCTTCCAAGGGGACAAGCCCAAATTTGGCAAGTCTGACTTCCTGAAAGCCAGTGCGCAGCCCAAAGTGAAATCCAGTGAGGAAATGATCAAGAACGAGCTCGCCACCTTTGACATGTGTGTGCAGGGTAAGTGTCATCACAATATTTTGAGCAATACTAAAGTCCCTTTTAGTTAACATCAGATTCACAAGCTACCATTTCTACATTTAAAGTCAGCAAATGACCCATCTCCCCTGCCTGGACTGACTCTGGCAATACTCAAAATAAGCTATTGGCAAAAAGGACCTATTAGAGTGCAACAGTGCCCGTCCACTTTTTTTAGCCGTCTTGGTTCCGGAAGTATTTTCCCAGAAATGTTGAAATAACAGAGACTGTTGGCTTTAACATAAGCATGTACAATCGATTAACAACCTTGGAGCTCACGGTATGTTTGTCTTTTAATGTTTTTATGTTATCATTAATAATTATTTCCCATATGAATCAATGAATGCAGGAACCAGACTGTTGTGCTCTATTGTGTTGATTTGTTTGGACTGCAAATTGGACTAGTTTTTACTGGATTACTCATCAATCTTGATTCACAAACTTTGTAAAAAGTGCATTTACACAATTACATTTTCTCAGATTGTCAACAGATGGCAGTGTCGCGTCTGAAGCGTTCAACAATGTCAATAGATAAGCACTGCCACAAATCCCCAATCAACACCTCATTTTCTCCCATTCACTTTACATTCTTGCTCCCTGCCACTCACATATTGTATTAGTGCTTACTCGATAACATAAAAGCTTATTTGCTTCATAGTGATTCCCACCCACAGCTGCTAAATTTCAATTGTTTAAGCAAAAGAGGGTTTACTCCTCCACCAGCCCTCTATGACAGACAGTTTATATGTGGAGTTGGGTTCATGTAGGAATGGATTAGTGCTGTTAGAGCCTGAAACCACATGGAGATCAATGCGTTTTCCAAAGGGTTGTGTGATTACCTGCCCATCTGCCAGTGGAACGCCACCTCTGCTGTGGATGTGTGTGCGCACAGCCAGTGTTTTGTGCCAGATTGACTGTGTGATGGCTGATGAATGGTGCATATCTATATTACCATGCTGCTGTTGTGCACGTAATTATCATTTGTTGCAAATTAGGTATTTGTGGTTTATGTTGCGGTACCGAATGGATTAGTGCCGACAATTTGAGTGCTTTGGAAATGTTCAATTATAATGCAGGATAAACAGTTAGGCTCATACATACAATATTTACAGTGGTTCCAAAAACACATAGGCCACGCTTAAAAATGTATGGCTGGCTTTGCATTAAAAAAAACGAAATATCACAAAGTGGTATTTGTTTAAAATTAATATAGGACAAACACATTTCTAGCTAACCATTTCATAAAAAGACGTTTGTTTTAAATCATTAAAAATAGGAATGCCTGTGAACTTGAGGGGGGCTGACTTCATTTATCCACCAGGGGTGGTTCTAGGGGCAGTGGACATCTGGGGCTTAGGCCAGAGACATCGACATGTGCATCATTATACACTGGATACACTTTGTTTAAAAGTTTCATCAGCAGTCCATTTTTAAATTAAGTAAATCTTTTGATAACGTTTAAAAGAATGAGCATAAAATGAGTTGAATTAAAAACTTTTAAGATCTACCAACTGCTTTATCCCACTACTTCAGACAATCATCCACAATCCTCCTTAACAATTCTACACATTTAAAGCATTTATTTGCAGAAAATGACAACTGGTCAAAATAACAAAAAAGATGCAGTGTTTTCAGATCTCGAATAATGCAAATTTTTAAATATCACAATACCAATGTTTTAACTAAAGAAATCAATATTTGGTGGTATAACCCTGATTTTCAATCACAGCATTCATGTGTCTTTGCACACTTTCCTTTAGTCTTTCACATTGCTGTTGGGTGATTTTATGCCACTCCTGGCTCAAAAATTCAAGCAGGAATTCAACAAACACTGGAATGGCTTCCATACATGTAGAGATGGAGTTGTAGTGGTCTCTTTAATTTTTTCCAGATCTGTATAATAAAGTGTCCTCACCCATTCATCAAACACACATTCAATATTATGTATCTATTCTTATTATACACACACACACACACACACACACACACAATAATTTTATGCATCCAGATCAGATGAAGTGAAAGCCTGTTATAGGCTACGTGACCACACATTGATATTACAGAGACAGAGCTTAGGCATTCATGTTTTGGAAAGACTGCGGCTGCGCGAAGGCTAGTCAGAAACTTTGCTAGCTTTTCTTCCTCACAAAATACATCAGATATTTTTTTAAATAACACGAATATTTAAATAATATAATAATGAAATCTATAGTTATTGCTTCACAGTTCAGGGCTGTTAACTGACAAATAGATAGCCTCAACATTCAGGGCTTTTCCTGAAACATTCAGAGTTTAACCCGGTAAGCCCACCCCTAGCACCGCCCCTGAAATCCACTAACAATCTGCTCACAACCTTACCTTTTGGTTAAAAGTAATTGGAAAAAGTCACTCTAAAAGGTGACGTAACGTGACTTAACAACAAATAACAGTACATTTTGAGAGATTACAATAGAAAGAACCTTAATCTATCCCATTTTTTTGGCCATTGAATATCATTGCCATTGGAAAAACACTAAGCCTGAATCCTGAATGAGAACCCTATCTCTCTTTATTGGTGCAAAGGTTCCCATAAACGTAGCCACAGTCTGGGAGAGAAAGAAATCGGCCACTCAATACCTTGCCCTGCCCCTGAGCAGCCCTTCAGAGACCGTTCCAACACCCTAAATGAAAAACCAGCATTGCCGATCATCCGCGACAAGTACAAGGACCTCACTGGAGAGGTGGAGGTCAGTGGCTCTCTCTCTTTCTGTTCCTTTCCTCGCATCCCAGGTACATGCCTTCTCTTTGAGCTGGAAGAACTGACACATAGAAAGGCAGAGGTTTCTCTCTGCTGAATACTGGTTTTGAATGAACAAAGCTCTCATTCTGTTAATCTTTCTCTGTCTCGCTGCCATTGCCTCTCCTCTCCCACTGTCTCTTATCCATTCACTGCTGGCAGGAGAGTGAGCGATATGCATACGAATGGCAGAGATGTTTGGGGAGCGCTCTGCAGGTAACATACACCTCCACACTCATACATAAAGAGGTTTGCATACACTTTAAAGCTCTGTTAGTTCAGTCTCTGGATATTCCTAAAGGGGAAAACAGGACTAGGTTTGCTATTTTGAAATAGTTTCATGTACTACATTGGCCCAAGACTTACTCTATGTATACTCTGTTATGCGAATGATTTCACTGCATTCTGAAATGTGTTAGCACACAATTCATAACACATTCCCAGCATTGCCTCAAGGGACACTAGTGTGCGAGCATTAGTGTAACGGTCTTCTATGGTCAGTTTTCTCTTTCATGTCAATTGCTGTCATGACAGAATAACAGTTTTAAAGCCTGGGGTATCTGTTGTTTTTCTACGTGGCGTTTTGTCTTGCACACAGTGGAGTGCTCGACATTTCAAAGTATACTATTTTGACCATGATCCCATATGGACACATTCGTCGCATGTACACGACGACAGCTTTGTGATGTTCTTTAGGGCAGACAATCCACACAGACAAGAACTGTCCATTTGTCAAGAAATATTGGGCTCCATGTGGACTGCGCACTTGACTAAATAACTTGTTCAGCAAGGTCAAAGTAAACTTTGGTTATTTGAGTGATGCAAATTTAAAGTTAGTTAAACTGTCTAGATGCTTATAGCTAGCTAGTCATCCAGTTTAATGGCATAGAATAATGGCATTGGATGATAACTCTGTCACCCACTTTTGTACTGAGTTTCCAACACTAACGTAAGAATGAACATTAAGCATCTGGAACTTGACCACACACTTTCAGTAGATTTGCCAATTGTTTGTGTACTTGCACTTGTGTAAGTATGCTTCTGGCCATACTCTTACGTTCTCAATGCGGAGATCTCTCCCTAGTTGACCCAGACCACTGGAAACTAAGCTCCGAATATGGGTAATTCATAAATTATATTAGTTAGCACTTCACAATTAGAGATCAATGAATGATCGGGTTTATCAGTGTTTTTAACTGATATTTGCGTGTTTCTGTTTAATCGGTTATTATAATTTAAAATATAGACTCTACCGATATATGCCGCCATCTGGTGGGTATGTAAAAAATACAGATATGTGAACAAAGATGATCCGTATCGGTATGGGTTGTAAAAAATCAGTATCCTATTGTATTGTATGTATCTCTATTTACAATCACGAGCATCACAAATGCATTGTCCTATGGCTGCATTTATTAACTTATAAATGCATATTCAGCAGTTTGGAGGGGCTGTGGTGACTCCTATCACTTCTGAAAACAATGCCCAATTGTTGTAGAGATCATTTGCATATAAAATTACAAATGATACTGTTGAAAAAAACAGCTTGTTTTAATTGTCAAGGTCAGTGAGAGGGTGGAAAATTGTAACAACTAAACTGTGCCTGATTTTGGTGCAAAAAACCTTGATTACATTATAAGTAGGGTTGTCCTGATACCGATACTTGTATTGGTATCGGGTCTGATACAACGCGCATGTACTGGTACACGTAAAAATGCTCTGATACCAAAAACCATACCATCTGATGTACGAATGTCATTACGTAAACATTCAGCCTACAAATTAATATCACGTTATATCCTAGTGAGATTATTTAACCGCTAAAACTGTGATTTAATGAGATAAATATATAGTTTGTGTGTATTCAAATGTGAGCGCTTATGAATGTTTGGAGACAATGTTGTGTTGATGCTGGCTGCTCATACGTCTTAAAGCTCCTCCTTGGCTCATTCAGGGAAATCACCATCATGGGCATCACGCGCTCTCTTTGTAGCAGATGACCGTAAACGGTGTGCAAATTCACGTTGTGGCATGAGGTAAATGCAGAGTACGAACTTATTTAATTAAACAGCAGTCTGTTTGGTATAATAAGCACTGAGTCACGTAGCGACCGGCTTTCCCAGAGTGGAAATCTGGCGTCATAATGTCAGAATTCCTTGGTCAAAACAACACAGAAACACTTCAAAATAAAAGCTCAGTCAAAATTAAAGCTAAATTTATAAGAAAAAATGATGATAGAAATATCACTACTGTAAAGTTAGATAATATTCACTGTAATACTACTACTACTACTACTACTACTACTACTACTAATAATAATAATAATAAGTATCAATAGTAATTGTATTATACTTTAGCAGTATCTAACATATGTGATGCTCTATTCAGCACTTTATTTGACAATATAACACCAATGTTATATTTTGGATTGTGTTGTGAGGTTCTGTATATAAGCACTTCGTTTGATAAAAAAATAATACAGAATTATGTTGAAAATTAATTGTTATATTTTCATTTGATTAATGATTTCATTTATTTAAACACCATTTTGATGATAAAATTTAAATAAACGCTTTTGTTTTACACTTTTTCTCTCTTTTCTTTCCCATTCAGGTGATCACCACTGCTAATAACACCCTTAATGGCATCAGCAGCTCCTCAGTGTGCACCGAGGTCATCCAATCAGCACAAGGGATGGAGTACCTGCTGGGTAAGACCTCGACTACAAGACCTGTCTTTGCCTTTCTTTCTTACTGATCAGAGACAAGCTTCACTCTTACCCTTAACCATCATAAAAGATAACCGTAAAACTGATATCAGATCAACAATAAAGGGGCATCCACATCTCATGTCTTCCTTTATCCACATTCATACCAGCTCCTCATTTGCCCATGCAGTCTTCAGTCAAACAGATAGGCCAGGTGTTCTGCCTTATCTGCTTCCTATTTACACACACACACACACACACACACAGACACACACACAGAGAAGCAAGCTTGTTTAAATGAGCTGAACATACTCCTGCTGGCATAGAGAGGAACACGGTGCTGTTGTTGCATTGAAACAAACCGTCACAGCTCTTTGATCCTGTTCTAGTAATTGTGAAAGGAGACCGAGCAGGGTATTCTGGGCCTGATATGGGGAGGCTAGTGTTTCAGAGTATAGCAAATACTCAACACTGCTCTAATAGTTTCAGCTTAAAAGGACATGACATTCAGCACAGGGCAATGCTTGTAACAAAACTGCTGTGCTATTGTTTTTATTGTCTGGTTACTTTAACACGCAACAAAAGCTCTCTCCCTATTCTTTAGTTTTTTATATTTGGAAGAAACATGTTTTCATTTTCCCTTTTCTTGTTGGCTGCTGTGATGAATAGCCCTCTGTGACTATTTCAAAAGTCTTTCTATGAAGTCAATCCACTGTCCGCCATCTTTGGAATGCTACCAGGAGGCTATTTCCAGTCATGACAGTTCAGTGTATCTACTTGAACGGAGGAACACCGAAATCTCAAAAACTGTTGGCCAAGCTTACGTTTAAATTACATATTTCAAATCAGCAGTAAAATCAGACAACACTGGTATCATAAATTGTGCTGCTTTACCTCAGATTATGCTGAAAATAAATGCAATTTTCTTGTTTTGCTAATGCACATGCATATTCTTGAGTTGATTGACCGGCGATGCATGTTTCTAAAAGATATTTGGCACTTTTATCTGGTGTGGTGTTCCAATTTCTCCCATTCAGTTTAATAGAAGTGGCCCATCTCTGCTAAATACTCTCTGCTATTTCTTAGGTGGTACCAATTAGGACAATCGTTATCTTAAAAAAAATTATATTCATTCACACGTGTGGTTTTGCCACTGCCATGGCAATGTGTTCTCCATGGTTTTGGAAAGATTTATGACTTGAGATGCTATTTTTTTTTTTTTTTCTTTTTTCTTTTTAGGTGTGGTGGAGGTGTATCGCGTGACCAAACGTGTGGAGCTGGGTATCAAAGCCACTGCTGTTTGCTCCGAAAAACTACAAGAGCTGCTTAAAGACATCAGCCGCATATGGAACAACCTCATTGGCTTCATGTCACTTGCCAACCTTACTGTGAGTTAATCTTTTTTAAACTAAGCCGTACAACTTTAAGTTATAGTATTGTACAATAGTAGTACAATCAAAATGTATTATAAATAAATACAGTAATTCAGATATTCAGATTGAATCTGTTGGATTATTTTGGCAGACGAGTGAAGCATTGATTAGACAATACAAAAAGTGGCTTTGTGGCACTATTAAAAAACTGCACTGACTGATTGAGCATGTTGTCCAGTCCACCATAGCAACTTTGACTCAACTAATTGTGTGAGTTTGGGGTGGAACTATATCCAATGGCAGGTAAACTGCGGTCTGTATGCCAGCCACTGTTTTGTCTTCCAGTGTATTCCTGGAAGAATATCAATGCCAGCTGAAATGATTTCTTCTGTAGATTTGTATGGTCAGATTATGTCCGCTTGGGAGACTGCAGTCTTTGCACATTGCAGAAAAGCACCTGATAACTGCAAACAGCTCTGGAGAATAATGAAAATGAATGTATTGAGGGTTTGTCATGGCCTTGAGCCTGCTGGTTTGGGGCGATTTTGTAGCTGATGTATTGATCTGCATGGCCACTCAACTTTTGTGAGGTTGATGGGCTGGTTCAGTTGCCCCTGTGATCTGAGGTTTGACTAATAGCCAGGGGTTTATATGGAGGATGGGATACAACCACGATTGCTTTTTAAGAGCAGACTTCATTCTCTGTAAGTGTGTTGTTTTTCCTCTAGCCCAGCGAGAGCACCCTGGAATTCTCCTCCTGCATACTGAGGCACAGCATTAAGAATGCGAAAGAGCTGGCGTGTGGAGTGTGTCTACTCAACGTAGACTCGCGCAGCAAGGTCGGTATGCACCAAGCAGACACATATTTGTACGCAACCATTAGTAACCGTGAACACCAATGCCTTGCAAATAAATATTTGTCTCACAGGGTGAATCTCACGAAACTAGTCAAGAAAATGTCCTGGTTGAAAAAGATGTTACATTTTGCAAGCCTATATTGAAGACAGCTACGATTTTCTGCATTGTGACATTGTTTTCAGGACACTTAAGCACTTTTTACCCCCAATTCTCATTACCGTTACATGGCTGGACGTTTTTGCTTTTACTACTCCCATTGATTTCAATGATAATTCTCATTACCGTAACACGGTAATATTTAATGTATTATAATTCTGTTGTACATTTTGTTTTTTTGCCAAATTGAAATCAATGAACAAGGCAGTACAACGGGAGTGCTGCGATTATGTATATAAATACTTCTGAATATTTTCTAAATAATGTAGATTTTTTTCACATAATGCGGTAATGAGAATTGGAGGATAAAATATGTGGAACTGTCATGAAAAATAATGGCACAATGTAAAAAATCGTAATGGTCCTTAAAAGAGGATTCATTTTCTGTAAGCAAAATATAATTTCTTGGTTTTTTTTCTATTTATTTTGGAATAAAAATGGACCAGGAGATTTTCATGACAGGTTGGATGAGAATCATTCCATATTACTCTAAATCTGTTGATTACACGACTCTCTAGAGTACTTTGAAATAATATACTGTACACAAAAGAGCTGGATGAGAGAGAACTTAAAAGAAACGAAGGCATTGCATTGTAGCTAAATACGTTAGCTTACTTGTCCATATAAACGTTTCTTGGATTGCATATTAATTCATATTTCAAGTTCATGTTTTTATATATTTGGTAAGTAGCCGTGTAACAAGCAGGAAAATGAACAGTCAGATGGTCAGTATCTGAGCAATGACTGGCTGACTGAACATTATCCCACATTTGCAGTACATGCATTAAATTATTAAAGGGGTCATGACATGAGGAATCAAATTTTCCTTCATCTATCAACATCGAAGAGGTCGTTGTTCTGGAAAAACATATTCTAAGTTTCAAAACTCAAAATTTCTCCTCACTGCAAGCTGCCAAACAACTCGTTCTCTTCTTCCTCCACATTGTGACGTCACACTGTGGTCCACATTTGCATCTGACCGCTTCCACAACAAAGCCTACTTTACATTGTTACTTCCGTAGCCCTGCCCAGCAGTGGTGAGCAATGAGATGGCAGTGAGAAAGCAGGTCAGTCAAGAGCAGAGAGCTAATCATAACAGTGGCTGTTCACTGTCATCTCTTATAGGAGAAACGCCACCAAAATTATACGTTTCTGATGGAGGATCAGAGTGAGGGTGGAAAATGGTTATGTTTTACAAATATATTACTTTTTTGCGCAAAAAACTTTACTATCATATGTGAACCTCATGAAACATTAAAATAATAAAAAAGGCATGTTAATGACCCCTTTAAAAAGATAATTATTTTCATAAGTTGCTTTTTCCCCTTCAAAAGAGCTACATCCCTACTGACTTTTCATTTGGTTTTGGCCATTTTACAGAAGCAAGACGAAAGCACTTTTGGACGGCTGTTTAAAAAAGTAGGATTCTCAGAGCTGCCTCAAAGCTCTAATTTGCAGCATGTTGTGTGGGTCAGTCAGGCAAACGCTCTCCTGTTGTGCTGCCAAAATGACCAGAACTCACCTCTCGCCACCATTTTCCATTCAGTCTGCCAAAAATAGTCTGCCTGCTGCGCTCTGACTCATTTATCTAAATCTAAAGATGCTCAGTCAAGGCCACTCCTTCATTCATGTGGCTTTAGGTGTTTTATTTGACTATAAGCTCAGGTTTTCTCAGCATTAACTGAAAGTTTCAGGTGAGTACTAGAGATGCACCGATCGACCGGCCAGGGACCGGAATCTGCTGGTTTTCCGCATGCTCGGCCCGGACCGGTGACCGGCCGGTCAGCCTCACGTCTTTCCGATTCCGAGCTGTTCAGTTTTGTTGCCAGCAGCGCAGGCAATAACGTCACAGCTGCATGGAAACATGACATTGGTGTGGAAGTTCTTCACTGTGAGCGAAAAATACTTAAAAGTTCACAATTTGTAATATTTGTAAGGCTCAAGTACGTGGGGGAACCACCACGATAACGTTCGGAACCAACAAACATAATTAGACACTTAAAACACCCTCACCCAGCTGAAAATACCGCTTTTAAAAAAGAAGCTAAAAAAAGTTAAGCGGCTAAAGCTAGCCAGAGATCAGAGCCAGCCAGAAGTCAGCAGTCTCTCCTATCTCTCCTTGGTATGAGAAATGAAAAGACCAAAGGAATTACGAGGAAAATTATGGAATTCATGGTCCTGGATGACCAGCCGTTCTCCATAGTTAAGGACAGAGGGATCAGAAATCTGATAAATTATCTCGATACTAAGTAGATGGTAATTTTCCCACGTCGTGTTACCTGTCAACATTTGGGTACACAAATCCGGGAAGGGAAGTGGGGTGCTGGATGACAGAGACAGGCTAAATGCATATAAATTGTGCCGTTGTCATTTAATGTGCTGAGTAACGTAATTTTTCCCACCAAGTCCGAATTATTAAAATCAGTGCGACACACTTTGCAAAAGGCGCAGGTATTGTTGATATGGCTTCGGGATATGAAATTAAATGCTTTCGTCCAGCTGTTGTTAAATATATATATATATATATATATATATATATATATATATATATATATATATATATATAAATAAATAAATAAAAAATTATATATATATATATTTTTTTTTTTTTTCCGCCGAGGCACCAGCTGAGTCTCCTCCCATCTACCAGCGTTGCTTGATTCAACTTCTCGCATCTACTGCCTGCGCAGATTTCAACAGAGCAGCTGGGTTTTGATTGCCAGGTTGAGGTCAAAAATTATTAGTAATGTGTATGTGTCGATTGTGTGAGTTGGATGCGTTTCATACAAGATCTGGCATTTGGACAACCTTGGAATAATATATTGATGTGATTATTCATATAATGTGGTTTGGGCCATACAAATTACGGGAGTTTCCCGAGAGAAATAACAAAATGGGAGGGGGGTGGGAGATGGGTGTGAAATACGGGAGACTCCCGGGAAAAACGGGGGTGAGTGACGACAGGTATGGGTACAAGCCGATCCCGAAGCAACGATCAGTTTTACCTCTGATATTTGGTATCTAACGTACGCTTAATGTCAATGTTGAGCGTATTGGACACTTCAGTTTTGTTCATAGGCTTGTAATATTTGGAATTGTTTTGTTAGGCGAGTAAAAAAATAGAAAAAGGTCCATTTATGAAAATAGTGGTAAATAACATCTGTTTTGTTATTTGCAGTTAATTGTTATTTCTACCGCTTTCCAATCACAGAGCACTTTATATATCAGAAGTCAGAGAAGATCCTGTAACTTTGTTTGGGGGAAATTGTAATATTTAATAATTTATTTTATTATGAAAATTACATTTTGCTTTGAAGAAAGGTAGATTTTGTTTGTAAATGCGGTCAATAGTTCTTCGGAAAAAATCGGAATCTGCAGGTCACACTTGGAAAAAAATCGGAATCGGCCAAGAAAATTGCAATCGGTGCATCTCTAGTGAGTACAGGTCATACTAATAGTGCGCTGCAGTTAGATGCTCACGGCCAAAAAGTACAAGGCAGATAGCAAATAGGTGATGGCTTTGTCATTTTGGCATCTCAGAGTGGTGGAGAGCAAATCTGTACATGGGGGCAAATAAAATGTCATATTAAAGGAACAGTTCATCCAAAAAGCAATGTTTTGTCATCATTTACTCACCCTCATGTCATTCCAACCCTATATGACTTTCCTTTCTTCTGTAGAACGCAAAAAGGAGATTTTTTTTTGGAAAAGATCAAGCTGCTCTTTTCTAGAAAATGAAAGCTTGTAGTAACAAAGGGCTGTCAAGCTCCAAAAAGGACAAAAGAGCACCATAGGTAGTCCACATGTGCTATATTCCAAGCCTTCTGAAGACATACCATAGTTTTGTATAAGGAACAGGCAGAGATTTACTAAGTGAAAATTTGAAAATTAACTGAATATTATTTCAAACCTTTTTGCTATACTGCAAAAAAAAATAAAATATATATATATATATATATATATATAAATTGGCATTTTTGTCTTGTTTTCCAGAAAAATATATATCTTAATATTCTTAAAACAAGATATATTTACTTTACAAGCAAATTGGCATAAGATATTAAGTCATGCTTTCAGAGAAATCAAACTTTATGCTTAAAGCAAGATAAAAAAAAGCTGCTAATGGGGTGAGAAAAATAAACCTGTTTTTCCTTTAGAAAATTTAAATTTTTCTCATCCCATTGGCAAATAGGTTTTTCTTGTTTTAACCTCACTAAATTTTGTTAGATTTCTCTGAAAACAAGAAAAAATATATTATGCCATTTTGCTTAAGTTTGTATGAAAAACAAAAATACCAATTAATAAAATTATTTTTTGCATTGTAATTTAATTGTGCATGCAAATTTTCGAACTAAAGAAGTCACACCAGGTTTGACATAATAGGTTCTCACGTGTTTCGTAAATGAACGCAACACATGAAGTTTAATATGGGTAAACGCAAAAGAGATTGCGACCTAATTTTAAATGAACAACAACTTAAATTTAGGTCTGAAGGCTGCTTTTTTTTCTCATTTTTTGGAGTTTGACAGCACCAGGGTAAAAAAAACATTCTTCAGAATATCTTATTTTGTGTTCCACGGAGGAGTTATGTAGGTTAGAAGTGCCATGAGGGGGTTTAAATAAAAATGAAAAAAATTATTTTAGGGTGAACTATCTCTTTGACTCTTGTTTTCATGTGCACAATCAAATCCTGCTCCGGAGATAGAGATATACATATATATATATATATATATATATATATATATATATATATATATATATATATATATATATATATATATATATATATATATATATATATATATATATATATGCAATCAGGGAATGAGGGGATCAGAGCAGCAACAAATCAAAGGGACTGATGTGCAGATGTACCTCAGCCATCAGTCACGTTTCCATCTGCTCCTGACATCCAAATAATTTTTAGATGAAGCAGCATCTCTCAGATGGGATGTTGTATAGGTTGTGAAAGGATGAAGTGCTGGTTTGTGCTGGTGGCTTGGTGTGTTTGGGTTTTTTCACTGAGGTGTGGATGATTCACTCTCTGACCTTGGGCTAACACATTCTGTTTCTGTCCCAGCCGGGAAAGGATGTGATCCTGCTGCATCTGCTAACAGGAATTGTCCACAGGAATGGGCAACTGTGTATTAATGTAGCTCTTTGTGCATATTCTATATGAAGTAAAAAGTATAAACATATAATATAAATATGCATACATATGTTCGCTATTTTAAGAACATTCGTGTTGTTATCTTTTTTGTCGAAGACTTCCAGTTCTTTTAGCTATACAGCTTTTTTCTCATCAATGTAGCTACTTAATACAACTTTAGTTTATTGCTGTGGTAAAGATTTACCATTATGACCTTTTAATAGTATTTAGAAGGGGCTCTCAAAATACACTGTAAATCCTAATGTTGTCATTACTTTAAAGTCTTAAATCAAACATTACTAGTTGAAATTGAGTTTTAAGCTCACCTCAAATATCTATGTTCATTGAACTTATTCATCTTAATGAACTTCTTTGTTTGCAATCAGATTGTTAATGAAAATTTCTGCAAGCTAAACAAGGTCAGTTGAATTAGGCTGACCTTTTTGGCAGCTCTGAGCCACCTGTTTAGTCTGCAGCAGGCTGAGAGCAGACAGAGAGCCCTCTGTGCATCTCTCACACAAGCTCACACACCACGGGGCCAGCCTTTTTTCATCACACTGTAACACTGAAATATCCACTCATGCACATACTGTAATTGCACATGATTTCTGAACTGCTGGCAGTGGGAGACTGAAAAAAGAAAGAACGATTGTAGAATGTACAGTTGAAGTCAGAAGTTTACATTTAAACTCAGTTTTTCACAATTTCTGTCATTTAATTGTAGAAAATATTCCCTGTCTTAGGTCAGTTAGGATCACTATTTTAAGAATGTGAAATGTCAGGGCCAGATGCCTTTGCCGCTGAATTTTTTAGATCTTATGCTACAGAACTGGCTCCACATTTGTTAGAAGTTGATATGGAAGCATTAAAGAATAGAAAGCTTCCGCCAACCATGACACAAGCCTGAATCAGTCTGGTTCTTAAAAAGGACAAAGATCCAAGCGAATATAAGATTTTATGTCCGATTTCTCTGATCCAGCTAGACGTTAAAATATTGTCCAAATTTTGGCTAATCGATTAAGTTATGATGTCTTTTATATAAATCAAGTGGGGTTTATTCAGGGCCGAAGCTCTTCTATAACATTGTTGTTTCATCAATATTATGTGGTCAGTGGTGAATGATCACACTCCTGTCGCTGCCATCTCACTTGATGCCGAAAAGGCATTGGTATAGTAGAATGGGATTATCTTTTTAAGATTTTGGAAATGTAGAGGTTCAGGAATAATTTTATAGATCAAGTTACTTTATAAACACCCGGTAGAGGCGGTACAAACAAATGGATTATTTTCAGATTATTTTACTCTATATTTCCCCATTATTCTTCTGTCTTGCCCTGAAACCATTAGCAGCCATGATAAGAAAGAATGATGATTTTCCAGGGGTGATGACGGGAGGTGTGGCGCATAAGCTTTTGCTTTACGCAGATGATATTTTATTATTTGCCTCCGACCCCATTAGATCTATGCCTTGCCTCCACAGAATTATGAATTCCTTTTCTAAGTTCTCAGGAGGATACAGAGTTAATTTGTCTAAATTCGAAGCTCTTGCACCTCTGACGGGTGCCTTCTAGTGGCCAAAACAGGGCATTAAGTATTTGGACATTTTATTCCCAGCAAATTTGTGTGATTTATTTTGTAAATTT
The DNA here is from genome assembly GCA_032164185.1 of Moxostoma hubbsi. NCBI lineage: Eukaryota > Metazoa > Chordata > Actinopteri > Cypriniformes > Catostomidae > Moxostoma > Moxostoma hubbsi. The sequence goes on along the minus strand of JAVLUX010000030.1, from coordinate 15,742,339 downwards.
TTACCCCTTAATAAAAAAAGTTTTTGAGCGATGTGGGCTTCAATACATTTATCTAAGATTGGGAAAGTTAATGTTATTAAAATGAATTGTGTTCCAAAATTCAACTAACTGCTACGGTCTCTCCCTGTAGATTTTCCCCCTCTCTTATTTCAAGCAATTTGATAGTATAGCAAAGTCCTTCATTTGGAATGGTAATCGTCCCAGATTACATTTCAATAAATTACATATGCCGATTGACATAGGTGAGCTAGGACTAAACAAGATTTTTTTTTTATTATTATGCATTCAGTCTCAGACATTTGGCTCATTGGTCACTTCCACCTGAGAGAGTCCCTCCCTAGTTTTGTACTGAACAGGAAATTCTTACTCCTATTTTGCAATTGCAAATTAAACTAACCATTGCACCCCGTTATCTCACATTTGCACGCGGTATGGACAAAAGTGTCCAGAGTGTTTAATTCGGAAATGTATTTGGCATATTGCCTCGAGCATATGGCTGAACCCAAAATTATGTATTAATAAGTCCCCTTTCTGCTGGACAGAGTGGATTTTGAGGGAGGTTAATATGCTCTCTGACCTATGTGAGAGTGGAGTGTTGAGATCCTTTGAAAATATGGTTCAACATTTTGGGATCCCCAGATCTCAGTTTTTTAGGTATTTACAGCTGTGCCTCCTGCTCTGTAATATTTTGGGGGGTAGCATACAACCACCTTAAGCGGCAGATACTCTGGGAGTGGTGATTACTGCTTTTGGAAAAGGTCATGAGGCATCAGTGTATTACTCCCCGCTAATTCAGAGTCTGGGGGACAGAGCTTCAACTTCTCTTAAGACATTTTGGGAGAAAGATTTAAACTTGCTATTGGAGGAGGGAGTGTGGGGTAGGATTCTAAATGTCAACTCTACATCTAGAGATGCAAGGGTGCGTCTGTTGCATTTTAAGATTTTACAACTAGTCTATTGGACCTCAAATGTTCGGGGGGAGGGGTTTAATGTGTATATAATTGATTCCGTATTTCATGTTGTGTTTGTTTGTCTTATGAATGGAATCAATAAAAATGGTTAATAACAAAAAGAATGTGAAATGTCAGAATAAAAGTAGATTAGAATTATTTATTTCAACTTTTATTTCATTCATCACTTTACCAGTGGGTCAGAAGTTTACATACACTTTGTTAGTATTTGTTAGTATTTAAAATAGTTTAAATTGGGTCAAATGTTTTTGTTAGACTTCCAGAAACTTCTCACTTTAAGATGCTGGAATTTTGGCCCATTCCTCCTGACAGAACTGGTGTAACAGTCAGGTTTGTAGGCTTCCTTGCTCATACATGCTTTTTCAGTTCTGCCCACAAATTTCCAGATTGAGGTCAGGGATTTCTGATGGCCACTCCAATTCCTTGACTTTGTTGTCCTTAAGCCATTTTGCCACAACTTTGGAGGTATACTTGGTCATTGTCCACTTGGAAGACCCATTTGCGACCAAGCTTTAACTTCCTTGCTAATGTCTTGAGATTTTGCTTCAATATACCCACATAATTTTCCTTCCTCATGATGCATCTATTTTGTGAAGTGCACCAGTCCCAACTGCAGCAAAGCACCCCCACAACATGATGCTGCCACCACCATGCTTCATGGTTGGGATGGTGTTCTTCAACTTGTAAGCCTCACCCTTTTTCCCCTCCAAACATAATGATTGTCATCATGGCCAAAAAGTTCAATATTTTTTTCATCAGACAGGTGGACATTTCTCCAAAAAGTAAGATCTTTCTCCCCACGTGCACTTGCAAACTGTAGTCTGGCTTTTTTATGAGCGGTGGCTTCTTCCTTGCTTAGCAGCCTTTCAGGTAGGGCTGGGCAATTAAACGATATCAATCATGATAAAAATACTCCATGATATTGATGAAGCTTTTGAGTAATTTTCAATATTTAGCCTGTGTTCTACATTTAGACATATGTGTTGCTAAAAACGCTAGCAGTTTGGGTTTCTTATTGTATGTTTCCTATGCCGCATAGTGAGTGAATGTTAGTGAATGTGAGCGAGCGCTTTCAATTCCTTCCTATGGAAGCCGAGTGTCAAGCTTGCGAGGTGGATTGTAAAATTGACAGCAGCGCAGGGCAAGGGGTTCCCTAGCGTTGGGAGTGGCTTTGTGCGGATTCCTTCCACATCAGTGGAAACGCAGCCTCAGACTGTATGAAGTTGTTATTGACCCGCTACGCAGGTCACCGCGTTCCGGATCCCAGATTGATTCCATCAAGACATCATGACAATGGTTACACCCTCTCATCGTCTCTAGTGAGCAGCGTGACAAAACAACAGTGCTGGATACATCATATCTGATCTTTCTGCGCTGTATTCAATATTTTTCTCTAGCGCTGAATCACGCTTCACTGATGCCCTGTCCCGGGCCACACCCGCTTCCTCTTTTCCCCACATGCGAGTAAACTTGAGGTGCTTGTTTCCAGAGCGTCTTTAGACCATAAAGTTTTTTCTTTCTAAATGTAGTTTTATTAATCAGCATGTTCCAAGCCTTTAATAATAAACAAATAGATTTCTGTTCTAATCATCTCTGACAAGGATGAAAGACAAAACAATTACTAGTTTGTAGCCTAGTCTTTCTCACTTTAATGAAAATTGAAAAATGGTCCATTCAGACTTTTGCATTTTCAAAAGTTTCTCTCTGGAGATACCCCTGAACTCCCATACAGTATCATTCCTCAGTCACAAGGGCTTCTATGCCCACTTACTTGGATATCTGTATGTAAAGAAATATTGAAAATAATTGTAATGTAAAAAAAATTATGATTCAAAACGAACAGATCATCTTATAACATTCGTATCCAACTTCACTTGATTGATAAACTCTATAAAATATTGTAATATTTTCATAGAAGATCCCTCTGCATTGGCTGTATCTAGGCCCCCAATGCAGTTTTGTAAAGACTATTTAGACTGTTTATGATTTTGTTTTCTCGTCTTTTTTTGGAAATAATTTTTTTTTTTTTACGATGTGCAAATGTGATTGAAAATTGTGATAAATATCGAATTATATGAAAAAGAATATTGTGATAATATTTTTTGCCATATTGCCCAGCCCTAATTTCAGGTTATGTCAATATAGGACTCGTTTTACTGTGGATATAGATACTTGTCTACCTGTTTCCTCCAGCATCTTCACAAGGTCCTTTGCTGTTGTTCTGGGATTTATTTGTACTTTCGCACCAAACAACGTTCATCTCTAGGAGACAGAATGCATCTCCTTCCTGTGCTGTATGATGGCTGATTTCTTTTGATTTTCCCATGATGTCAAGCAAAGAGGCACTGAATTTGAAGGTAGGCCTTAAAATAAATCCACAAGTACACCTCCAATTGACTCCAATTAGCCAATCAGAAGCTAAATTAGGCTTGACATAATTTTTTTTGAATTTTTCAAGGCACAGTTAACGTTTTTGTGATTTATAGTCAATTAAAAGTCAAACAATCTGTGTGTAAACAATTGTTGGAAAAATTACTCATGTCATGCACAAAGTAGATGTCATGAACTACTGGCTAAAGCTATAGTTTGTTAATACGAAAACTGTGGAGGGGTTTAAATAATGAGTTTTAATGACTTCAGCCTAAGTGTATGTAACTTCTGACCTCAACTGTAACGGACAAGACTAATACCAAGATGTAGAGTACATGGGGTTGGGCGATATGGCTAAAATATATTGTCAGGATTTTGATATTTTTTCTATTAATGTATTTGCTCTGAAAAAGCTTAAAAAAGGTAATTAAAAAGTTTTGATCTAATAAGAACATGAAAAAAATTATTTAAAAATAATCAAGTGCTGGAACAACTGATCGATAAAACTGACAGTAATCGATAATGCAAATAATCAACAGTGAATTTCATTATTGTTTAGTTGGATTAGTGTCCTGTGCACAGAGAAGCTCCTTCAAGTTTCACACTATTGAAAAACATGTTTGCATTTGACCAGGGCTGAATATCACTAACTTACCTCACAATATGATAAATATCACAATAAATATGTCACGATTCATTCAATACATCATGAAAAATAAAAACTGTATCACTATTGAATCTTCGCCTCATAATTCAACAGGAGTTTAGAAGTACTTCTGCCCCAACTGAGAAATGCCGTTCTCATAATTTGCACTTATTTAGGCATTTTCATTGTACTGAAGGAAAATATATGAATGCACACATATGAAACAGAACTTTAAACAAGGCTAAGATTGTTTGTAATAGGCCTCCAAAGGAAATTTTGTTTAAAATTGTGTTCATCCCCTCATGCTTGAGTATGTACAGTATGTGTGCATAGTATCAGGCTCAGCGTTGGCTGATGTGATTCACCAACATGAGTCATTTCTGCATCTAGCATCCACTCAGATTTTTCTTAGGAAATGCAAAGAAGCTGCATTCTGCATAATATCCATATTAATGTTCACTTATCACAAATGCAGGACTACAGCTGTGCCTTTAAAATGAAGGCGTGCTCGCACTGAGCGCATCAGTATATTGAACGGAGTTCACTGGGTTCAGTATGTGGGAGGATTGCACACTTTTCTCTATTGGTTCTTACAAATTATGTCAGTACTGCGATGAGCTTTTGTCTCGTTTATGGACTATGACACTGAAGTCAGAAGTGACTAGTCAAATGCCCTGTCTAACATGTAGTTTATAGACGCAGGTGAATGTAGGTAGTAGCTCTTGAGCTAAATCAGTGACTAAAATGGGTTATTCTCATTTGTTAATGGAAATTTTCTGGTTCAGAACAAAATTAAGCTCTGTGGCATGCTGTCACCACAGAATATAATTTTGACTGGTCCCTCAGTTTAGAAAAACAAGCAAAACATTGTGTACGTTAAGGTATCCTGGGGTTTTAAAAGAAACATGCTGCTCGTGTTTCGTAAAAGGGCTAGTATTAAGTAAAAATGTTGCTATTAAAAATGTAAGTAGTCTAAATATCATTTTACTTGTCTACCGTTAGGCAGATGTACTTTTTCGATATGTGTTACACAACTTAATTCCTGTAGGTGGGTTTTTCTCCATGTAAACAGTCCATTTCTGGTATCCTAGTTGCATACTGTGCAATTGTTACCATGGTTACTGGCTTTACATGGTCATGACAGGAGTTGAAAGATTGCATTCTAAATTTGCACAGACATATTTTGGAAATTTTTTGTTGTATTTTATTACACTAGTCAGTGTGTAGTATGCAAGCACAATCTTGTGGCTGTACTTTTTGCTTTACTGTTAATTTGATTGTTTTGATTGAGAAATCAAACTAAATAATTACTTTTGGTTACTTTTATAAAACCTGGAACATTCATTTAAGACCACCATAAAAACAGAATCCTAATAGTTCAATCCCAGCCTTCCTTTACTTTTTTCCCAAGTCAGGCCTTTTTATGTATTAATCAATACTTTCTCATATATTCTTGTGCTACTCCTTGGCAGGCCTTTAACTCACAGACAGACAACTTCAAGCTTATGTACGGAGGTCACCAGTACCACGCCAGCTGTGCAAATTTCTGGATTAACTGCGTAGAACCCAAACCACCAGGCCTTATTCTGCCCGACTTGCTATAGAACCTTACTGCTGTGGGGGTAACAACAGAACCAAGCCCAGTGTGGACCCCTGAGCCACAGTCCGGAGAATCATGGAGTCATTCAGAACTGTCACTATAACTGTATCTCCCCCAAGGGTACAGCTCTTTACACTTGAATTTGGGACGCAACTGTCTAGAAAATGATCTGCTACTTCAACTACTAGTTAATTTTAAATATTGGACATAAATTAAATGACTTTGTACCTTTTTGTCTTTATTTGATCTGCCTCTGTCATTTGGGATGCACTTAAGTATCTGGTTGGATTTTGATTCTTTGCTGATTTCTCTACCATGTGGAGTAAATACTGCGCAGATGTGTTATGAAAAACAGAATTGTAATATAAAATTGGCGATGCATCGATCTGATACCTGGACCTGTATCAGTTCCAATACTGACATTTTAAATGGATCGGGTATTGGTCCGACGAGCCCGATCCAAATCCGATACTGTGTGTTAGTCATGTTCGTTACTGTCAAGCTCCAAAAATGACATAAAAGAACCATAAAAACACAATTAAAGTCATTCATATGACTCATGCATTTTATTCAAAGCCACTTGAAGATGTGTGATCGCTCTGTGAATCACAATCAGCTGTGTTTAAGTAAATAGTATTTTATATAAATTTAGTATGCACGCACCGTGCTAGCACGTTAGTGAGTGGTGCTGCTCTGACTCACACAAGCACATGCAGCCCTGGGTGATTCACTTGTGGCTATTTTTAGCCTACACAATATTTGAGTGCTACTCCCGAACAACATCTCAGATGTAGATGCTCAATAGTTCGGTTCACTTATGCGTTTCGAACAGCACTGGAGGTGCATTTTTACCTGAATTTGAATAGGAAGCGAATTAAACTACTGTGAACTTTCTTACACACACACACACACACACACACACATACAGGACTTCCTGGAGAGTTCAGAATGTCAAATTAAAAGCGTGAGCTTTTAAAAGCGTACAATTAAGTCAATCATACAAATATTAATAACAATTTATTATTATTATTGTCAATTAATATTTGTTTACAATTTATAACAATATTTAAGTTGAATGGGTTCCAAAAAATAACTGTGAATGAAAAGTGGACTGATGTCGTACAACTAAATTGAACATAGAGATCTGAATCTGAAGGAAAAAAGGCAAAAATATGTGTGGTTCTTTTGAAGACTTGAATTACTGTTTATTTTGCTGCTGCATTATCCAGTATACTAGTTCATAATAAAGTGTTTCTAAATAATCTATATATTTATATTGAAATAATGTGTAGTTAGAGGTTTGTGTTTCTTTACATATTAAAGTGTACTCCCAATTAGTTCCACACAATAATGTAAAGATATTTAAACTGATTATGCAAATAAAACAACTTTGGTATCGGCTTGAGATCGGTATCGGCCAATACTGAGATTTCCGATATCGGAATTGGATCAGAAGCAAAGAAGTTGTATCGGTGCATCCCTATAGAAAATATACAAAAACATAAAACTGTAGCAGATATTAATAAAATGCATATAGACCAGTTAAGTTATTGAATCTGAATAATTTTTACTTGTTCCTGTGGAAAAACAGACAATATGTGCTGATGAAAAGCCACTTACAATGAAAGTCTTTGGGGCAATTGTTTTCCTATAGACTTCCAATATAAGTCTTTAACTGCAACGAATTGTTTGATTTTACAAAAAAATAAAAATAAATGTTTGTACTTGTCCAAAAACATGACTTTAAAAATTCATATTTGGAATTTTTTCAAGAAATATGGTCAATTTGTAATTTCCGTAAGATCATGTATTTTTTTAATACATGGAAGAGAGCTGGAGAAAAACATTTAGATACTGGTTTCTCTTTTATTGCTTCATTATTTGTGTTATCTTTGTGCTGGGACACATCACTTTAATTGTGGGTCCTTGAATGTTTGTATTTTAAGTGATTTCTGAGAAACTGAAATCAGTGTGTTGTAATGCTCCTGAATGACTTTGTTTGATTTATATGAAGATGTGGTTTTGCAAGTTGGTCTTGCAAGATCAACCCTTTGAGTTCATTTGTTTTCAATATTCAAAGGCTTTAAACTATTGTGTTACACTTGTTCTGAATTGGCAACTTTTACAGTATAAAGTACATGATATTGTGTTTTACTGGCTATAGCCTACTAATAACTTAACCCCATAAAGAAACAGTTCGCCAAAAAAAACCCCCTCATGTCTTTTGAAACCTGTATGACTTGTTTTTTTCTGTGGAACATAAAATTAGTTATTGGTGACAGAATGTCTACGCTGTTTTTTTTTCTCTCCATACAATGAAAGCAAATGATGACCACGGCTGTCAAGCAAGAGTATTAGGCAAGATTTTCAGTGATTAACATTAAATTGCAGATTTCAGATTTTTCATCCAGTTGGTTTTGGGTAAGATTAGACCAAAACATAACTCCTTTTTAAAACGAAATCTCTAGGCACATTCATGATTTCAAGCTCAATTACACTTCCAAGTGCTTGACGCATGTGCAGAATGCTAGATGGAACTATAGAAAGTGTAATCGAGCTTGAAATCATAATTGCCAAGAAGACTTCTGTCAAGATGTACAGTGAAAAAGGAGTTATATTTTGGTCTGTTCTCACCCCAAAACCAACTGGATCGCTTCAGAAGACATTGATTAAAACACTGGAGTCATATAGATTACTTTTATGCGTACTTGATTTGCTTTTTGGAGCATCAATGTCTTGATGCAAAATCCACTTGTACTGTATGGACCTACAGAGCTGAAATATTCTACTAAATATTTTCATTTGTGTTCTGCAGAAGTAAGAAATTCATAAACATTTTAGATAACATGAGGGTGAGTAAATAATTCATTTTTGGGTGAACTGACCCTGTACAGCAATTGCTGAAACAAATCTGCCAAAACATTCAAATCAGCCTAATATTGTGTAGGTTCCCCATATGACGCCAAAACAGCGCCAACACGCACCTCAGAAAAGCATTCTGAGATGATATTCTTCTCACAACAATTGTGGTGATCTGAGTTACCGTAGACTCCATCAGTTCAAACCAGTCTCTGTTGACAGCTTTTATCAATAAGGCATTTCTGTCCACAGAACTGCCACTCACTGGATGTTTTTTGTTTTGGCACCATTCTCAGTAAATTCTAGAGTCTGATGTGCGTGAAAATCCCAGGAGATCAGCAGTTACGGAAATACTCAAACCAGCCCGTCTGGCACCAACAATCATGCCACTGTCCAAATCACTGAGATCAACATTTTTTTCCCCATTCTGATAGTTGATGTGAACATTAACTGAAGCATGGTGCCAGACAGGCTGGTTTGAGTATTTCTGTAACTGCTGATCTCCTGTATATAAATAAAAGAATTGTGCCAAAAACAAAAAACATCCAGTGAGTGACAGTTCTGTGGATGGAAATGTCTTGTTGAAGAGAGAGGTCAACAGAGAATGGCCAGACAGGTTCGAACTGACAAAGTGTACAGTAACTCAGATAACCGCTCTGTACAATTGTGGTGAGGAGAATAGTATCTCAGGATGCTTTTCTGAAATGCGGGTTTGAGCTGTTTTGGCGGCACAAGGCAGATCTACACAATATTAGGCAGATGGTTTTAATGTTGTGGCTGATCGGTATACTTTACATGTATGGAAGGTTATGTAGCTTTGCTGTAATTTGTACATATTAAAAAATTAAACGTTACATTGAGAAACAGTTTATGCATTTAAGGATATAAATACAACATTTAAATATTTCATCCTTTATTAGTTTGAACAAGAATTAAATCTGAACATTTTTTTATTTTATTTTTTTTTTACAATAATTGTAACATCTCTAGTTACTGTATAATTACTGCTTCACTACATAAAATAATGATGACTTAAAATACATTTAAAGTACAAATAGACAAAAATATTATCATTGTTTATATCATTGAAAAAATGACTGGACAGTGACTGCAATATTTTATCTGCATGTTATGAAATAAACATTCCAAAGCTTTGAAAATGTTGACTGTGCTTTTAAAGCACTGCTATTTTATATCCCAGAATTGCTCTTTATATATAACATTTTCATTTATATTCAATAACACATCATTCAATATGCAATCTGAAAACTGAAATAAAATTGTAAAGTGTCCATCTGTTAAATGTCTCTTAAAACATTTCAAAACTAGTGTCTGTCTTTTTTAGTAATTTCTTCTGAACAAGATATTAAATACACACTGGAATACTAAGTTTTTATTGTTGCTGTTGTTTCAAATGCTACCAGTTATCCTGAGCAGTATGCTCTTGAGGGGAATCAGTTCAGCATTCAAAAATGACCCTATCTCTCCTAATCGCATAAGAAAATGGACTATTCCCTTTAAAAAATGGACACAAACTCTCACGCCAACACTTGCATGTCACTTGATCCTCTCACTGGAGGAACATAGTATGTTTCTAAAGAGGTTGGAAGACGACGGGAGACAGAAATCAGTTATCTGACCTTTTGATACTCTACGCTTGAACCAAACCCCTCTTCACAAGCCCCAGTAAGGTACCAGGTTTCTACGATCCCGCTCATAGATGTCTGGTATGACCCCATATGGTGTCTGGATAATTTTCACAGAGTTCCTGCCAAACAGTTTCCTCTCGTACTCAATAAGTTGTCGCCAGAATCCTCCATTAGGGCGAATGACGGGTCGCCGGGCCTTCACCCAAGCGTGGGCCTCAGCCAGGGAAACTCTGTGGTACTTCATGAGGTAAGCCAAACAAAGGGAGGCGGATCGGCTCACCCCAGCCGCGCAATGCACCAGGACAGCTCCCCGTTTACGGCCCACACTTTGGATCTTATCAGCCACACTGTCAAAATAAAGTGAGATCGGAGAATGGGGCATGTCGGCCAGTGGCACCTTCATGTATTCCATGTGCGGCCAGTTGAAGTTGGGCAGCTCAATGGTGGCATTCACCACACAGGTAATTCCTTTGGACAGGAGGAGACTGCGGTTGGATGCCACATTCCCGCGTCCAATGAACAAGGAAGGAGTGATCTGGGCGATGCCACCCAACAGGCTGCTGGTCTCGGGAACCAGTCGAGGCACAGTTGTAGGCATTACTGAACTGCGATGATGATGATGGTGGTGGTGATGATGGTTATATGAGTGGTGAAAGAACCCCTGACTTCGGGAACCCATAGAGGAGCCTAGGCAGGAGACGGAGAAATGGAGAGCTTGAGGAGGAGCCAGGATGCCTTTCAGTTCTCTTTGTTCATCTTAAAGCAACTGGTGATATCACACAGCCCATTGGACATATCTAAAACAAACCAAGAGGAATACAAGTTCATTGAAATAAGTAGTCATTTAGCAACTAGTCTCACCCTCAAATGGCAAGCCAACCAGACTGATCTGTGTTATTAAACGTACAGAAATGTTTACAGGGTGATGCCAAAAGTGAGTTATTTTTGTTGATGCAAATAATTTAATACAGCAGCCCTCTATTTGCAAGTAAGTCACTTGCATATACAACTAAATTTCATGCTATGCAACTAAATTGTGTCTGTTATTAGCCACTGGCTAGTAAATATTCAGATACCTAACCCTAAAGTCAACCCTAAACTGAGTTATGTAGTGATAAATGTGTGTGTATAAGTGTATTAATTTCTAAACTGTGACAACAGCTTGTATCATTATTGAAAATGCTATTTCATAACTTCAGATAAATTGATAGAATGTGAAATTTGTATACAAGCTAAAATGTGATTAAATTATAAAGTGAAATATGAAAATAAAATGTACAATTTCGCATACTATATTGCGTGAAGTCATGCAGTATTAATGCTAAAAAAGGATATACTGATGAGCCAAATCATTATGACCACTCACAGGAGAAGCGAATAAATTTGATCATCTCCTCACAAGGCCACATGTCAAGGTCTGGGTAGATTAGATGGTAAGCGAACAATCAGTTCTCGTAGTCAACATGTTGAATGCAGGAGAAATGGGCAGGAGTACAGACCTGAGTGACTTTGACAAGGGACAAATTGTTATAGCCAGACGACTGGGTCAGAATGGTGAGTACCTACTGACAGCAGTCCGAAAAGGAACAAACCGGCAACAGGGTGTTGGGTGCCCAAAGCTCATCAATGTGCAAATGTAATGAAGGCTATCCCATTCCCGAACCAAAAGAAGGTCTACTGTGGCACAAGTCACAGAAAATTTTAATGATGGTTATGGGAGAAATGTGTCACAACACACAGTGCACCGCACCCTGCAGCATATGGGGCTGCGTAGCCCTGTCCACTGAAAGTGCCTACAATGAGCACACAAGTGTCGGCACTAGACCTTGGCACAGTGGAAGAAGGCTGCCTGATCTGATGAGTCACGTTTTCTTTTAAATATGTGTGCGGCGTTTACCTTGGGAAGTTATGGCACCAGGATGCACTGTGGGAAGACGGCGGAGGGAGTTTGATGCTCTGGGCAATGTTCTGCTGGGAAACCCTGGGTCCGGCCATTTACTATGTGGAAGTAAATTTGACATGTGCCACCTACCTAAACATCATTGCACACCAGGTACACCTCTTCATGGAAATGGTATTCCCTGATGGAAGTGGCCTCTTTCAGCAGGATAATGCGCCCTGCCACATTGCACACATTGTTTGGGAATGGTTTGAGGAACATGATGAAGAGTTCAAGGTGTTGCCCTGGCCTCCAAATTCCCCAGATCTCAATCTGATTGAGCATCTGTGGGATGTGTTAGACCAACAAGGCCGATCTGTGGTGGCTCCACCTTGCAACTTACAGGACTTGAAGGAGCAGCTCCTAATTTCTTGGTTACAGATACCACAGGACACCTTCAGGGGTCTTGTAGAGTCCTCTTCTCTGTGGGTCAGTTCAATTTTGGCAGTACGTGGAGGACCAATATTATATTAGGCATGTGGTCATGTTTTGGCTCATCAGTGTACGCATATATGAATGTGTGTGTGTGTGTGTGTATATATATATATATATATATATATATATATATATATAAACAATTAAAAAAAAAAGCTGGTACGGTATTAAAAAGTGCTAATAAAAACAAATAAGAGTGATTTGTAAATTACAAATTGTAAATTGGGAAATACAAACATTTAAGAGGCTGTGAAAATATCACTGAGTGTGTCTGTGAAATATTTTTAAAGAATATTGAAAAGGACATCCCCGCAAATACTGAGGACATGACACTTTGTGTAAAGTAAGGCGTTAACTCACAATCTTTATCTAAATGTAAAAAGGCAGCATTTTTTTGAGAAGGCATCTGACCTCGAGGCAAATGCTCCTATCCACACGATGTTTCAGAGAACTGGGGTTACAGAATACATAACCTATTGCTCTCTTTCATCATCTCATGTTCGAGACCCAGCTTGCGCTATACACTCATAAGGAGATGCTGTCAGCCAAAAGGATGGTCTCCAAATTAAAGGCAGTGCCTGACACATGCTATATAATATTTATAACCCATAAACATAACAAAGCAGGGAGAAGAGGCCATGCATTGTGCTTGGTGTGAAACTTGTGGGGTGACATGTACATAGTTTGAGGGAGAAAGGGTTATGGGTGAACCCAAAATGAAGAACCCACACCCAAAATCACATAAGCTACTGGGGCTCTGGTTACATCAAGTCAGTAGTACCTGACAAAAGTGTGGGGGGAAACTCAATATGCAGCTGAACAAATATCTTGCAGAGAGACTTCCTGAAACAGTGCCCTGGAAGCAGCCGTGGAATGGGCTTTAAGGCCTGAGGGGTACTGAGGTACCCCTTAGAGCTATATGCCAAAGATATTGCTTCCACAAGCCAATGGGAAAGGCCTTGTTTTGAAATGGGTTTGCCCGTGTGGGGGTAAGCCCATGAGAAAAAGAACTGGTCACCCTTTCTGATAGTCTCAGCCCTACACATATACATGTGGAGTTCATGCACAGGACATAAAGCATTCAGCTTCTCATCCTCCACAGAAGTGAAAGGAAGTGGATGGAAGCACAGCTCTAAAAACTTTCCCGTGAATTTAGGGAAACACTTGGGATTGGGTCTAAGAGAAACCTTCTCCATGCCTGAAGAAAATCTTGTACATGTAGCTTCCAGCACCATGGAGAGGTCCCACTCTGGAACAAGCTTCCTAGTAACTGATACAGAACTGATACACCCTTCATGTATCTACGAATGAGAGGATGCTGCCCTACTGCTGTGTCTGTGAAGTCAATGTGGCAAGCAGAAATGGCTGCCAGGTAAACCTTGACGGTCCAAAAGTGACTGAACACTGATATGACAACAAATTATGTGCTTAACAAAATTTTTCAAACACCCACCACTTACAATCATACAAAGACCTAATTGACGAGGCACTAGCATTCTGTATGGTGGCAACCACCTTGGGGGAAAGTACCAATGTGTCCAGGGTGGCCCTCTCACGGGCCAGACCCATTGCGCCACCCTGTCTAGGTGAGGGTGATATATGTATCCATTAGCTTGAGACAAGAGGTCTGTGTGCAAGGGAACGGGCATGGCTGGTCATAAAGGAGAGGAATTATCTCCGCCAGCCACGGTGCTTTGGGCCATCTGGGCACTATGAGAATTAGTGTCAAGCTCTGCTCTCTCACTCTGGCTAGAGTGGGAAAAGCATAGATCAGCACAATGGGCAATGGATGTCCCCATGCGTCTACACCGAATGGAGCATCCTTGTCCTTTAGCGAGAGTAACGTAGGCAATGGGTGTTTTTGCACGAGGCGAGGAGATCGACTGAAGTTCAATCGAATATCTCCCATAACATGCACACTACCTGAGGGTGGAGTCGCCACTCTCCATAGAGGGGGTTCCCCCTCGACACCCGGGACGTGAGTCACACATAATGGCAGGAAGTGCTAACTGCTCCATACCAAAAGTTTGTGGGCTAGGCAGTGAAGCTGATGGGAGCACATCCCTCATTGGTGATTGATGTGCGCTACAGCTGTGGAATTGTCGCAGTACACGAAAACATGATGCCCCTGAAGGCGGGTAGAAAATGTCTTGAAGCCTTCCACACAGTAAAGAGATCTAGATAATTTATGTGAGCTGAGTGTGGTTCGGTCAGCAACATACAATTCACCGTTCTGCCCTCCTGGGTGGCACCTCACCTGGACAGGGAAGTGTCTGTAGATATGACTTTTCATAACATAACCACCCCTAGAGGCATCCACTGTGTATAAAACTCATCCAGTGGTGCAATGCCGATGTTCAAGCATGGGTCACTGTAACAGTGTGATGGATATCGCGCTGGGGGCTGAGATGAAGAGACAAAATCCATTTCATGAAAGCTCTCATCCTCAAAAGCCCCAAGGGCAAAACCTGGATGGCTCCTGCCATAAGGCCCTGTAGTCTAAGACCAATGCGACACTGCATGCTCACTCCCTTTGAACAATGAGAGACAATTCATTCAGAGACAGAATGCACTCTTCTAACAGATGAGCGTGCATCACAATGGAATTAAGCACTAGTCCCAGAAAAGTGACATTCTGGGATGGAGATTAATTGCTCTTGCTCAGATTTACTCTGAAATAGGGCTGCAACTAATTATTATTTTGATAATCTATTAATCTAACGAATATTTGACTATCCTGCGATTATTGCAAGGATTAATCATTAGCTCTTAACCGATTATTCAGTTTGTGCCCCGACTTAAAAGTTGTATTAAACATGCTTAATAAAGAGGACAAAATCATCTTTTAAAAATACCACTAAATGACATTCACTGAATTAAAGGGGACAAAAATACATTTTATTAAGTTTAATTCAGTAAAGAAATTTACTGCAAAAAAAAATTTTTTTTGTCTTGTTTTCCACTTAGAATTGTCTAATAATTCTTTTACAATTTAGATACATTTACTTGAAGTAACTCGAAAAAAGAAATGTCCTCTCACTTTCAACTGCTTTTATTTTCAGCAAATTTAACATGTGAAAATATTTGTATGAACATAAAAAGATTCAACAACTAAGACATAAACTGAAAAAGTTTCACAGACCTGTGACTAACAGATATTGAATAATGTGTCCCTGAACGGGGGGGTGGGGGGTGATCAAAATCAAATGTAACAGTCAGTCAGCATTAAGTACTGCAGTGCATCTCCTCCTGATGGACTGCACCAGATTTGCCAGTTCTTGCTGTGAGATGTTACCCCACATTTCCACCAAGGCACTTGCAAATTCCCAGACATTTCTGGGGTGGAATGGCCCTAACCATCACCCTCTGATCCAACAGGTCCCAGACATGCTCAAAGGGATTGAGATCGGGCTATTCACTGGCCATGGCAGAACACTGACATTCCTGTCTTGCAGGAAATCAAGCACAGAACAAGCAGTATGGCTGTTGGCATTGTCATGCTGGAGAGTCATATCAGGATGAGCCTGCAGGAAGGGTAACACATGAGGGAGGAGGATGTCTTCCCTGTAACACACAGCTTTGAGATTTCCTGCAATGACAACAAGCTCAGTCTGATGATGCTGTGACTCACAGCACCAGACCATGATGGACCCTCCACCTCCAAATCGATCCCGCTCCAGAGTACAGGGCTCGGTGTAACTATCATTCCTTCGAAAATAAACATGAGTCCGACCATCACCCCTGGTGAGACAAAATGACTCATCAGTGAAGAGCCCTTTTTGCCAATCCTGTCTGGTCCAGTGAATGTGGTATTGTGCCTCTAGGCGATGTTGTTGCTGGTGATGTCTGGTAAGGACCTACTTTACAACAGGCCTACAAGCCCTCAGTCCAGCCTTTCTCAGCCTATTGTGGACAGTCTGAGCACCAGTACGGACATTGCAATTTATTGCCCTGGTCACATCTGCAGTCCTCATGCCTCCATGCAGCATGCCTAAGGCACGTTCATGCAGATGAGCAGGGACCCTGGGCATCTTTCTTTTGGTGTCAAGAGAAAGGTCTCTTTAGTGTCCTAAGTTTTTATAACTCTGACCTTAATTACCATCTGTAAGCTGTTAGTGTCTTAATGACCATTCCACAGGTACATGTTCATTAATTGTTTATGGTTCATTGAACAAGCATGGAAAACATTGTTTAAACCCTTAATGATAAAGATCTGTAAAGTTATTTGGATTTTTACAAAATGATCTTTAAATTACAGTGTCCTGAAAAAAGGATGTTTATAAGATATTTATACTTGCTTTAAGAAAACATATCTTAAATATAAGTATATTTTGTATATAAGTGTTTTTTTTTCACTTCTGCGAGTGCAGTTAGGACAAAATATAATTATATTCCAGATCTATTCTCTAAAAGCAAGTATACATATCTTATATGCTGCTTCTCAGATAAATGCATCTATTTTTTAAAGGATTTTTAAATATTTGTATTTTTAATGTTATATTCAACATTCTCAGATAAAAAAAAAATGCTTCTGCAGTATAGCTGCAAAAGAAAACATGTTGTTTTACAGGAGTTTTAGATATTTATATTGGAAAACAAGCCAAAACAAAAACAAATAAAACATGTATTTTGTTGCCGTGTATAATGGGGTGAAGACTATCCTTTCTCTCACCTTTCTGTTCACTTCAATCCATCATTAACTCTCAATAAACAAACTCTCTCATATTAATAAAGTTGCGTATTGCCAATTTACTTCAGTTGCCCACCCGATCGAGCAGTTCATCAACCCGAGGCATTGGATAAGCATCAAATTTCGACACTGCGTTAACTTTTTTACAATCCACACAGAACCGAGCTGAGCCATCGCTCTAGGTACCAGAATCACCGGGCTGGCCCAATCACTGAGGGATTCTTCTATTACCCTCATATCAAGCATGTCCATTAATCATTCCTGTAATACCTGTTTCTTTTATTCTGTTAAGCGGTAGGGATGACTACATACCAATACCCCTGGGGTTGTCTCGATGTGGTGTTTTATGAGATTAGAGCAGCCGGGGAGAACACGTCAGATAATTATTTTGCAACCTAGCAACCTTTGTATGTTGTGACAGCAAGAGATGGTCTCCACAAGGGACTGGGGTGAACTGATTGTCTTTTAGATTCACCTCCGGTCCAAGCTCCTCCCTCTCTGGAACTTCTGTCAGCAAGGATACGGGGACTGCCTCTCTCCATGGTTTTAGTAGAGTGAGGTGGTAAATCTGACGTGCCCTGCCCCATCCGTTCTTACTACCTCACAGTCCACTTCCCAAACACGCCATGTGACCTCAAAGGGCCCTTGCAACTTTGCAAGTAATTTCGAGCTCGATGTGGGCACTTTAGTACTTTTCAAGTACTTTATCTCCCTGTGCAAACTCCCGTAGCTGAGCTCAGGACTGACGTTCTTGTGCCTATTGCAAATTCTCATGTGGTAGTCGCACCAGTGTGTGGAGTTTTGATCTCAGTTGAAGAAGGTATTTTTTTCATTTTCAAAAATACAATTTTTGTTCTGTGAAGGTCCCTCCTCCCAATTTTCCTTCATGATGTCTAACACACCACAGGGCTTACACCCATTTAACAATTCAACTGGGGAATACCCCGTGGAGGCTTGCGGCACCTCTCGCACTGCAAATAACAGGGGTTTGAGCCACTTACCCAATTCCGAAGCATCTAAATTCTTAAAGGTCTTATTAAATTGTTCGATCAAGCCTTCCATTTGTGGATGGTACACGCTTGTCCAAATCGATTTAATACCCAATAATTCATACAGCTACAATATTGTACGTGACAAAAAATGCGTGCCCTGATCTGTGAGAATTTCTTTCAGAATTACCGCTTGGGAGATCATTTTGAAGAATGCCTCCTCAACACTATGTGCTGAGATGTTGCGCAGCAGAACTGCTTCCGGATATCGTATTGTGTAATGCACCAGGACTAATGCAGAACGATGCTCATGCGCTGTCCATTCTAATGGTCCAACGAGGTCCATGTCAATTTGTTCTAAAGGAACCTCGATCAATGGAAGGTGGCACAATGGTGCTTTTGGAGCAGCTGGCGGATTCACCAGCTGACATTCGTGGCATGCTGCACACCACCGGCGAACATCCCTGTGAATGCCCGGCCAATAGAAACGGGCCATGAGATGGCTTAGTGTTTTTCCCTCTCCCAAGTGACCTGCCATCGGATTATGAGAAATCGTCTGGAATAACATTTCCCGACGGCTCTATGGTATCAACAACTTTGTTGTATTTTTAGTTTTTGCCTAAGTGTCCTGTGTCACTCTATACAACCGATCCTTTATAATTGAAAAATTTGGATACGTATATTTGAGTGTGATGCTCTGCTGGAGACATTAAGCATCAGTCACTTTCGATGGGTCAAACGTGCTTCAGGTTTCGTCTCACAACTGCACTAGCGGGAAATTCCCTACCGAGAATTCCCTAAGGGCAGGGGAGGATGACGCCTCCCCTTCCCCAGTGTCAGCCTGACGGGGAGCAGCAGCAGACGGCCCAAGCTACGCCTCCCCAGCCAGCACTTCGCACATCCCAGAAATATTTACTTTCTCACAGGACCTATCCACACACTTCAATAATGCCAGCCAATTTGTTCCCAAAATTAGTGGATGGTGAGGTGAGTACTAACCACCGCATCAATATTATGCTTTTGTAATATTACCGTGATGGTCACTATAGGATAATCATTAATATACCCATGCACACACCTCACCTTCACCCAATTATTTGCCTACAATGCCCCATTTTTAACCAAGCATTGATGAATGGAGGTTTGAGTACAACCTGAATCCACCAAGGCTTGGTATGTACCCCCCTTAATACTTGGGGGTATTTGTTGCGTCCCTGCCCGATCGAGAATTTTGGATCATTCCACAGACAAAACATGATGAAATATCTGTCCAAGAACATTCAGTATACAAAAAACTCCAGACAACATGAGTTGTTGAAAATCAGATGTTATCTAGGAGCATTATACATTCATGCCATTGAAGAGATGGTAAGTCTATCCCTCACAACCTTGTTTTCATCCCCATAAAAAAGCAAAGTTGACGCTAGTGTGAATAGGGTTTATTCAGTGTTTAAAGAACTAAAAAATAATCAAGGCATGTTTTCCACCCTACTTTTCACTAAATTAACACAATTATTGTCATTCATACACACTAACATAATAATAAAATATTTACCAACATATATTTTTACTAATGTATGAAAAATTACACATGCATGGTTTTGAAATGATTCATGAAAATAAATCGAACTTCCCAACTGTGTTTTTATCAGTTTAAAGCCCAAAGAATACT
This sequence comes from Moxostoma hubbsi, assembly GCA_032164185.1. Classification (NCBI taxonomy): domain Eukaryota; kingdom Metazoa; phylum Chordata; class Actinopteri; order Cypriniformes; family Catostomidae; genus Moxostoma; species Moxostoma hubbsi. Next base: position 15,722,519 of record JAVLUX010000030.1, on the reverse strand, counting down.
TTGGTAAAATGGTACAGGACACGTGACGCAACTTTCATCATCAGCAGAGCGCTCGAGTACTCAAAGGCTGTGTCTCGTTTGGAAGGCTGCATCCTCCGGAGGACGCATTTGTCGGCCATATACACCATTGAGGCTGTCTTGTTTCAGAAAAGCATATAGGACACATTGAATGCAGCCTTCAAATGTGACCTTCTTTCACAGGAATTCAGAGGATGCAAGAGGTGTATCCTTTGTGGGCACTCACAACCCACAATTCTTTGTTTCAACGGAAATGTCTAAAACAAATGACGCCAATTTGCCCATAAATATTATGTTGAAATGCAAAGAATGTTAATTCCCAAGTTGAAGTACCTCAGTAGATGGGTGCAGAGTATATAATATGTGTTATTATTAGGGCTGTCGATTTAATGCGTTAATTCAGTGTGATAAATTGTATTAAAAATAACCCGTTAAAAAAATGTACGCAATTAATCGCAATGCCCCCGGACCATAATAAGGAAGATTCCTGAGAAATGAAAGCTTATATTAAGTGAAAACTTCAGCAGTATGGGCAACGCACAGTTTATACAGTGAACAAAACCACCCTTCAGCAGACAGAACAACACAAACATGCGTTACGTTCTTGCATTCAAAACACTTGATGAAGCGCAAATTTGAACTAAGGGATCTCAAGATGTGTTCTAAGTATTAAACTATATTTAACTTGAAAGAGTGACCTAAAAATTGTATGTTTATGACGCAACGCACCCGAGATGTTGATGGGTCCTTAAACAAGCCCTCAGAATAAATCTCGAACTGACTGACAAATTCACTTGTGAAATGGATTGCTGTGAACTGAATAATGATTGGATTATGATCAATAATATGGTAGTAAACAATACATTGTATTCTAAAGCCACTTTTTGTATTGTCTTATCAATGATTAACTCTTCTGCCACAAGAATGTAATGCATTTTAATTATCTGAATATTTTTAATTATATATATATATATATATATATATATATATATATATATATATATATATATATATATAATGTTTTAATATTTAAAGATTACTATGTATAATTATTTCATCATTATATATTGAATTATTGTTATACAGTATGAAGTGCTTTCTCAGCAAATATTTGTATATGTGATTAAATGCGATTATTCTCGATTAATTAATCGTGACACCATGTAATTAATTTGATAAAAATGTTTAATCGATTGACAGCCCTAGTTATTATATTCATATATAATTAAAATAAACTATTAGACCAAAAGTACACCTGTAATATCTATTTTCTTTTCTCTTTACATCATTAGAACTCTCCTAAAATATACCTCATACATTCCCTTCTAAAGGGACTTGTTTCCTTCTCACTCAAAGTGCGAGCTTGTTAAAGAGTGGCGTGCTGTCATAGCAACCATGTTACGTTCCGTTTTCGTTTGTCCTACGAAGGCCGTCTCATTTAAACTAGGTTTGTTTAAAGGAGGACGCTCAGTACACTACAGCCTTCAAAAGAATCGTCCTTCGAAATGAGACACAACCAACGTGTGCAGCCTAATTTTTCTAACCATGCGTCTTTGAACTCGCAGAATGTGCATGCATCTGGAATTATTAGTGGATCCACAAGGTGGCAATACTCACAAATGAGCTGTTGCTGTCACAAAGAAACGTTAGAAGATGACGTAATAGCCAGTCAATATCAGGAGACGAAGGTAAAAACAACAACTGTAGATATGCACGAGCTTAATGGGCAAATAATAAGGGCCCCACTCATATTGTGTGTCTTTAACTACTATGTACTAACATTAAAATAGATACAATACAATGTATTTATTAAGTAACTACATGTTTTTCTGCAACATTCTCGGAAGATTCACATTTGCTGCTGCTGATACTGAGGTACAGGTAGGTTTTGAAGTAGGAGTAGGGCAAGGGTTGGGGTAGTTTAACTGTGTAACTACAGATTCAGTTCCTTTAAATGTAAGTACAATCCATCAACACCAATGCACACAATTCATTTGATCAATTGCTTAATTTCAGGTGTCTTTAATTACTATGTAATTATGTGGTTCCATAATAAGTGCAGGCAAACCCTCACAATATTCACAATGTTGCTTCATTTTATATTATGTGCAAAATCATTGCAAATATGTTATGAATATTCTATATATTATCCAGCCCTATAAAGCACATGCCTATACGCGCTCTCCCAAAATGTTTAAACACTTGTAGAACCACATAGTATTCATGTAATCATAATGACCTGGCACACTTTAAAGTGGCAAGAGGACCATCGATTTATGGTAGTGTCCTTGTGCCTGGTGGCCTGCTACTGTATTTGCATTAATAAAACTTACTGCCCTAGTTCGTGCTGGTTGTCTCCCTGAGCCTTCCTCTACATCAATGAATAACAGCCTACCTGCTATTCTCATGGGACTCAGAAGGACCCCCCCCCCTTCTCTCTTTCTTTCTCTAAAAACTAAAAACTGGTGCTCAAAAAACTTCACAGCTTTCAGCTTGTTAACACAAAAGGTCAGTCATTTTGGCAGTCATGAGTGTTTTTTGGGAAAATTGGTCTGGCGTCCACCTGGCTTATGTTATATTGGCGCGAAATCCCCATTTCCAGACTGTACGGCTGAGAGAGGAACATTTTGTGAGCGGTTCTTAGTTGGTGCCGTGACCCAGTGACTAACAAAGATAAAGATATATGAGATAAAGATATATATAGCCTACAGATGCTCTTCTGTAACCTAAAGTGCTGATTGAGTCAAAGGCCTCACTGTTGACAGCCACTCTGTACACTGATATTTATTCAGAGAATGAGTGGACAACTGGAAAGAGAGAGAGACATGAGTGTGAAAAGAAACAGAACATTTTGGAACGTTAGAGGCCAAAAACCATATGACTTTCTTTCTTCAGTGGAACACAAAAGGAGTAATTTTGAAGAATATTCAAGCTGTTCTTTTTCATACAAAAACATACAGTATATCACAGCTTTGTGTGAGGAACAACAGACCAAAATGTATGTTGTTATTCACTGACAATCTTCCCCTCCATCATAGCTCTCAAATCTCATTTGCACTTCCACATATTCAAACTTGCCATGTTGTGTTTGGTTATAAGACATGTGAGAACCAGTGGCATTTTTGTCACTGACAATAAAACTGGTGCAACAACACTTGATACAACAAGTTTGACACATAAATTAGATATGGAAGGGAAGATTTTCAGCTAATAGTGACTACATTTCAGAATGCTTTTCACAAAATCTATCATATGGCCTCAGAAGATTTGAAATATGTATTTGGCTAATAACGACTAAATTTTGAATATTTGGTTACATTAGGTGCATGAGTCATGGTCTAGTTTTATGGTAATTTTTTGTCTTTTTTTTTTCATTTGACAGCACCTATTCACTGTATACCTTCATTGTATGGAAAAGAGCAGTGTGACCATTGTTCAACATTTCTTTTTTTTGTGTTCCACAAAAGAAAGACACACAGGTTAAGAACAACATGAGAATAAGTAAATGGTGACAGAATTTTCATTTTTGGGTATCTATTCCTTGAAAACTGAACATGTACTTGTGTTTATCAATGATGCCCTTTGGCTTGATTGTCTATGAAAAGGCTGTTGATTACAAGCTTATTAGCAATCAATCAATCTTAAATGAATGTCTTCTTCATTGGAAGCCGAGCCATTTATTTTACTAGAGACACAGTAATTCACTCTCTCCACAGTGGACTGCTGGAGAGAACATGTATTCTTGGCATGACAGTAATGGGCTGCTATGTCAACCACGCACATACACTCAGACCCATCACTCAGTGTGTCTCTAGATCTGTCAACACCAGTGCACATCACAGATTCTGTACCGCTGGTCTTGGATGCTACCTCTCTCAATGAGGATATTCTCCCAGAGTCTGAGTCCACCTCTGCCAGCATTTAAGGGAACCATAAACACCTGCTGAGAAACCCGAGGGCAAAAATGGCAACCCTTCTTCCACACCAACTGTGGAAACCAGGAAACTGAACCTGAGCGTGTTTACACTACCCGCTTAATTGTGTCAATGGCCTAATGAAACAATCCATGCTAATTCAACAAGTGGCAACAGACTATCAGGCTAGTAACAGCGCTGGCTCAGCGGTTAAGGCTCTGGGTTTCTGACCAGAAGGTTTGGGGTTCAAGCCCCAATACTGCCAAGACACCACTGTTGGGCCCTTGAGCAAGGCCCTTGACCATATCTGCTCCAGGGGTGCTGTGTCATGGCACTCTGACCCTGATGTGAAAAAAAACTATTTCACTGTATATATGCAGAAATGTATGTATAATGTATGACAATAGATAATTTATTATTATAAGCCAAACAATCCTTTATCTTTTAAAATACTGGGCTTTCAATATATTTTTTTAATAAAAACAAATGAAATGTTTAATTGCAAACGGTGCATCTTGAAAATTCCATATCTAATTATTAGTTGTTGTCAAATGATTTGAATGATTCCAATATCCGAAACCAATATCTAGACACTGTTAAAGCAGATTTATTACACAGCTTCTGGAATACTTGATTCTTATTAGTAATATGCAGCATTCCGTGGTCAAATATTTGAGTTAAATGACCGCTATCCCTGGCAACTTAAACTCTTCCTTCTCTGTGCAACACTTTGGAGGTCTATCAACATTACTCAGATATCTGACATTAGTTTACAGCTTACATGATTTTTAAATTAAATAAAATATCAGTTTGGATATGTGAACTTGTAACTTGTCATGTCATTAATAATTAAATATCTTTTTTTATGTAGCTGTTGGAAGCCGGAAGGGGAATAAATAAATAAATAAGTAAATAAATAAACGCTACTGCAATTTATAAAAATAATTTTAATATTACGCATTTTAACTTAATAACAAAATCCCATTAAATTGACTTGAGCCATCTTTAATAAAAATAAAGAAATATTTAAGTTTTATTCATTTAATTCTGATGTCTGACTCATGCACATCAACCTCTTCCAAGTCCATATATGGCATCTATTTAAAATGATGTTACCAAAACGTTATAACGCATGCTGTACAAAATACCTACAACTGGCATGACGACGACCTGTTGACTGCACAATTTGCATCAGAATTGCTATTTAGTTACAACTACCTCTAGTGACAGAAAACCATTGCGAACACGGCAAATAACCGTCACGGAAAATTACAACTATTCTGCGTCGCGCGCGATAAGTATCACGAGCGTTTTCTTTTCCTTATTTAAAAGATGAATGCGAGTAACATACGCAATGTGTCGGAGAAGTACACTTGTACATTTTTGCGACATAAAGTGATACACATCAGAACAGCTGCATTTACTAAATTCACATTGTTGCGTTAACACCAGTGTATTTAATTAGATTACTCGTATCTCTTTGACCCGCTCCAAATCCCCGCAAAGAGCAGACTTAACTTACCTGGTAACTTCAAAACACTGAAGGTTAACGTCCTCTAAAATGATGTACGGATTAATTAATTAGAGGCAGAATTTATTTGAATAGCAGCACCAAACAAGCAGATATTTAGAGATTATTCCGTAAAATTTGACAACTCCATGCGTTTTCCTGTGATGGAGGTGAGCGTGCGCGCGTTAGCTGTGGAGCGTGTGTCTTGACAACAGGAAATTTTATAATGGGAAAACATACGCTTAAAGATCACAGAAGCGCCTCCCCCGTCCAACACTACAGCCAGTCCTCATACTGACTCATCAAGATCCACACTCGGCTACAAATATAACAAGACATTCAGAACAACAAACATCATTTGCAAATGAGTGTAACGCGCGCGCTAGTGAATTTAAAGGGCCTCTGCATGTTTATGAGGGTGGTGAAATTGTACTGATCATCTTATCTAAACTGATCGAGTAATTACTACTGTATACATTTTTTTAATGATGAACAGTTGCCGAAAGTTTAGATATCTAAATAACTAACCTTTTTTTTATTTATTTTTTTTTTAGCATATTTGTCAGTTTATATATACGGCTCCAAAAAAGAAAGTAGCAAGGCACGTTTGCTCAAAGAATTCATAATCTCTGTATGTGGAGATCTTAAATGAAATACTTCACCAAAAATGTCAATTCTGTCATCATACTCACCCAGCCTTTCATACGACTTTCTATCTTACATCGAACATAACATGAGATATTTCTCTAAATATTTCCATACATTGAAAATGGTTGGCATTTCAAACCGGTGGTCAGTTTTCAGTTAATAACTACTTAAATTTAGATGAAATAAATAAAGTCAGCATAAAAATAATCAATACGACTCCAGTGTTTAAATACATGTCTTCAGAAGTGACATGGTGTGGGTGAGAAACAGACAAATATTTAAGTTCTTTTTACCATCAATCTCTACTTTCACTTTCACATTTTCTTTTGTTTTTTGGCGATTCACATTCTTCGCCTCCTACTGGCGAATTTATAGTAAAAAAAGGACTCACCCACACCTATTATATCACTTCTGAAGACATGCATTTAAACACTGGAGTCTTGTTTTACTTTTGGATTACTTTTATGATGCCTTTATTTATTTCATTTAAACTTAAGTAGTTATTAACTGGCCTTTATGTCTTTTTAGAGCTTCAAATTTTAGCTCACCATCCACTTGCATTGTGAGGACCTTTAGAGCTGAGATTTTCTTCTAAAAATGTGTTTGTGTTCTGCAGAAGAAAGAAACTCATGCACATCTGGGATGGCATGAGGGTGAGTAAATGATGAGAGAATTTTCATTTTTGGATGAACTATTACTTTAGCACATAAGCCAGAGCATCTCTTCGTGGTTCATTTGTGCAGTAATTGAGCAGCTTCTGTAATACTGTACATCTCAAGCACATGCCATGCTTATTCAAGCACGACCTGCTCTAGCATATCTCTAACAGACATCTGCAGAGCAGCAACACTCAATACCTTCACAAGATTTTACAATATCCGGGTTGAGTCGGTCTCGTCCCGTGTTTTATCAGGTACAAACACGTAGAATTCGGTAATACAGCTGGCCTGGTGTATCGCTTGCGCATAGTGCCTTTCCCCTCTCCTGAGGTGAAGACGTGTGCTATACTACCCCAGTCAAGTCCACAAGTCACAGATCCTGGGTGTCCTTTCTTTCTAACCCTCTGGCTCTGAATTCTGAACTGCAGGCACTGAGTTGACTGTACTGTAACAGGTGCTCCACAGGTACTGATTACTCCGGTAACCTCCTGTGATGTATTTTCCACGGTACGGTCCCCCTGTTGGCGGACCATGTCTCCCTTGGCCAGAGTTCCCTCTGTCCCCAGGTCGCTGTGTTTGTAGAGCTCCTCCCCGTCGAGGCAGGACCTACCACTGCGCCACCTCCATATGTGGCTGGTAAGCCCATTTGACATATTTGCCACATGTAAACCTCCCCTGCTGGGCCGGATGTGCCGCGGGGTCTTTTCCCCCTGAAAGATTAGGATAGGAAAAGAGCACCTTCCCCGATGTGTGTTAGAGCTTTAGATGGCCCCAGCTGCATCTAACACGCTATGGAGAGAAAACATAGAGAGAGAAAAGGCTGCGGCCTGCTCTCATGCTAGTAAAGTTGGTTCCCCCCCTCAGGGATGTGGGTAACTACATGATGTCTTTTGGGGCATTGGGGAAGGTTACGTGCAGTCTGATGCACCTTCTACTTTTGAACGCGGCAGCTTGCTTGCACCTGCATCAGCAGTCCACGTAATACGTTTCATTGTTGTGCCGTTTTTAGATAGGGACCCCTAGTGTCACTATATCGACACAACGTTGAGTGAGTGACAGAATGGGAACATCTTGGTTACCATTGTAACCTCCGTTCCCTGATGGAGGGAATTAAACGTCGTGTCCCTCTTGCCACAACACTGTACTAGCCGCTGAAATAGCCGGGACCTTACTCTCGACTCCTCAGCTCAAAATCTGTCTGAACAGACGCATGCTTCCCTCCTTTTATACCCGTATGTCCGGGGGAGGGGCATGCAAATTCTGTTCGCAATGCTCATTGGCCTTTTCTCAAAGATAAGAAGTAACCGAGGGTTTCAAGAGAGACCCCTAGTGTCACTACATCGACACAACATCAGGGAACGGAGGTTACGACAGTAACGGGCTGCAACATATTTTTGTTCATTTTTAAGAGTTAATGAATTTTTAACTCAGCATTTACATATTTAAAACACCCCATCATACATTTGTAAAGAGCCTCTTAGAGGACAGGGAGAGAATTTATTTTCTGAATGTCTCCCTTTTTATACATTAACCCTGGTTTTAATATAGTAATATTGTAGTAACCATGAATTGGACACAATTAACCATAGTTTTACCACAGTAATACTGTATCCAAATAGTAGTATCCAAACTTAATGGTAAATTGTTTCACAATAGTAAAATTGTGGTAAGCATTTCTGTAGTAACCATGGTTAATCTTGTGGTTAGTATGGTTTTACTGCAAATACCATGGCTAAACTATGGTTGCTGTTATAAAACCATGGTTTATTTTCATAAGGGTTAACCATCATTTACCATAGCAACTACAGTTAACAATGTAATTTGTAGTAAAACCACAACCACAAAACTGACTATGGTTTTACTACAATAACCATATTTCAACAGATAAATATCTGATACATGGCTGATTATTGTTCAAAAGAGAGGGAGAGGGCTGAGTGCTATAGGGACGAGACTCAAATGCGACTAAAATGTCAGATGAGACAGTGAGCTTTAATATGATTCCACTGGCTTGAATGGAGGCAGAATATTTTCAGGGAAACAACCAATAATCTGATCTAAATGTAGGTACTCAGCATCCCACTCAACCAGAAGTGAAAGCATAGATCTGAGCTCCTGAGACCATCACTAAAAACAATGACAGGATTGTCCATGACAGGAATGATGACATGGTTCAGATGCCGCCGTGTCGCCAAGGCAACGGCAACTCATCACTTTTGTATTGAGGCCAATATCTAATTCAATCACTGAAAAAGAATGTCAAACATGGCTGCTAACACATTTGTGTCCATGTGTGAGAGCTGGAACAGAAATAGATTAGTTGTGTGCCAGGCTTGAAGTACAGAGTATTAGCTCTCTGGAGACACATGTCCTGTTATCTTCCAAAATATCCTTTTAGACAGACATGCTGAAGTTAGGAGGTCACAAACAATAATCCTGCCTTGTCCATCAATTTGTAAAAACAATAAAAAATGTAATTTACAGTAATGGTCTTTCAACAAGTCTATGGTTAAGTATACTGTTTAATTAGTTAAAGCCCTTATATTCGTTTTTCCACACAAACTTATGTTATCTAGTCTAAATCATCATTTTTACAGTAGGGCTATTGTTCTAGATGGATCTGTCTATATGTCGAACTTCAGTCTCTTTCTGGTATCCTCATACACATCATGGGAATATTTCATGTCTCATGGGAGTTTACTGGCTTTACATTTAATAAGTGGTATCATCACACTTGTCTCATGTTAACATGTATAACTTTTCAATCATGTGGTTATACTTCCTAACCAATGGTAATTGTAACATTTATTCTAGTACAGTGCCTGGCTAGATTGACTTATTGTAATTGCATTACTCTAAACTAGGGTCAGAAATAATTATCATTAAAAATGTTACCAAAAATCACAAAAATGCCCCCGAAATAAAAAATGTTGGGGCAAAAAATGCCCTTTGTGGCAGCGGGGGCATGGTCAAGCGCCCGTCCGGAGAGGGAAAGCGGTAAGGGCGCTTGGACCTGAGCTAAATTATGTCTAACACCTGTCTCTAATTTCAGTGAGTACGGGGAGAGCGGCATAAAAGAGCCACAGTACCGCCAGTCGACAGAGAGACGGCAGTCCAGTGTTGGCAACCCTTGAGAGAGACTAGTGAAGTGTTTATGTTTAAGAAATTCCCTACTCAACAGAGCATCTTATGTTCAAGCCCTGTGCCTTATTTTGGAAATATTAAACCTTACCTGTGAGTCGAATCCTGTTCCCGTGTCCTCCTTCCTTATCTGTGAACACAAACGGTTTACACTGGTACTGAAACCCGGGATTAAAGTTGGATTCTCTACGTCCAAAAACATGGAGAAAGGTCACCCCGTAGAGTCCTATTGGCCGAAGTCCTCTAGTCCCTCGCTAAGCTACATCAGAGCCACCAACAGTCCCTGCTTGAGCTCAGGCAGGACCAAGATCGGCAGTTCTTTGAGATCATGCGGGCTCAAGCAGAGGATCGTCTCGCCATCCGGAGCCTGCTCAGCCAGGAGGCTGCACCAGCCACAGCCACGACCCCTGTTACCCCCGCCCACGTTACAGAAGATGGGGGCGGGTGACGATGCAGAAGCGTTCCTCGATTTATTTGAGCGTTCCGCTGAGATTTGGGGCTGGCCGCAGAGTCAGTAGGCAGCCCGCCTTGTTCCCCTTCTGTTCGGGGAAGCCCAACTCGCGGCTCAACAACTGCAGGCATCAAGCCTCCTGGCCTATGCAGACCTCAGAAGAGCCATTCTGCAACGGGTTGGTCGAAGCCCCGAGGAAAGCCGCCAACACTTCCGGGCTATGAAGCTGGAGAAGTCCGACCGCCCATTCGCCTTTGCCCAGCGGCTCCGTGATGCCTGCCGGAGGTGGCTGCTAGTGGGTGACCGCGACGTCGAGTGGCTCGTTCATCGTTTGCCCAGGAGAACGGCGGAGTGGGTCCAGTGCCACCGCCTGGCGTTGCTGGAGGCAGCTGTCCAGTTAGCGGAGGACCACATGGCGGCGATCCCAAGGGCGGATGAGCCCTCTCTCTCTCTCTCTGTCTCTCTCCCTCTCTTCCCCCTCTCCCTGTGTTTTCTTCCTCTCACTCCCATCCCCATCAACCCTCTCCCTCTGTCCTCTCTCCAGGGCCCATTCCTGCCCCCCGCAGGCGAGGAGCCTGGCTGAGACCAATATCCCAGTCAACAGTCTCATCCCGTCCCTTCCCCACAACCTACAGCCTCTCTCCCCCTCAGGTGGGGGTGTCCGCCGAAGCAGGTACGGGTGTCGCGCCTGGGCCGGCCTGCTGGAGATGCGGCGACCCGAGCCACTTCCGCGATCAGTGTCCGATGATGGAGGTGGGGACGGTGGACACTCGCAGGACACTCAGACAAAGGAAAATATTATGCAGTTATTGATTCCACGGAGCCGCCGGGAAATGTTATTCCAGGCGGCTCATTATATTCCCATGGCGGGTCTCCTAGGAGAAAGAAAAACACTTCTCCGTCTAATAGGCCGTTTTTATTGGCCCGGCATTTCCGGCGACGTCCGCAGGTGGTGTGCGGCGTGCCGTGAATGTCAGCTGGTAAACCCACCGGCCACCCCAAAAGCGCCATTGTGCCCTCTTCCATTAAACGAGATTCCCTTCAAAAGAATTGGAATGGACCTCGTCGGCCATTAGAACGGACAGCACGGGGACACCGTTTGTGTTAGTCCTAGTGGATTACGCAACTCGATATCCGGAAGTTGTGCCTCTAAGCAACATCTCAGCACGTAGTGTTGCTGGGGCACTCTTCAAAATAATCTCCCGGGTGGGGATTCCAAAAGAAATCCCACCGACCAAGGCACAACGTTTATGTCACGCACTCTCCGCGAACTTTACGATCTGTTGGGCATTAAATCAATTCGCACTAGCGTGTACCATCCGCAGACAGATGGCCTAGTGGAACGTTTTAACAAAACCCTCAAGAACATGATTCGTAAGTTCGTACACGAGGATGCTAAAAACTGGGACAGATGGCTCGATCCCCTGTTGTTTGCAGTACGGGAGGACCCGCAATCCTCAACCGGCTTCTCTCCATTCGAGCTACTGTATGGTCGATGCCCACACTCATAAAATTAAAGTTAAAGTTAAAGTTGATTGAATTCTTAGGATAAGTGGTAATAAATGTATTACATTTATCTATTTGACATAAACAGATGAGAAACAGTTACACATGCCCTTATAAAGGCAAATCAAATATTGAAAATACCCCTTTATGCAAAATTTCTGACACTATTTGTGTAATTGAGTTACAAACAGAGGGATGAGTCAAAATGATTTTCAGCCATGGATGCTGAAAATAAAAGGCAACGTCCACACTATAATTTTTTTGTTTAAAGTGTTTTTTCACAAAAAAAGATGCATTTTTGTCCAGCCAAAACTGAGCTTTTTGAAAACGCAAGTGGATACATTTGAAAACACCGTCTTCACATTGTGTGGACAGGGAAAAGATATCTGAAACGATTATATATTTGTTGTCGTGATGCAGTCATGTTCAGCCCAAAACAATCAAGATGGTGGCCAACATGGTAGCGGCATTGTTGTGCCTGATATTCATTTCATATTCAATTGCCACCATTTTTTATATTCCGTCAAAGGTGACTGGAAGTTTCCAGATGCAAAACACAAGGACAATTGTGTTTCAAACCATCTACGGGTCATCTTTTTTTCTCATGTGCAGTAAGGATATTTAAAGGGGTCATGACATGGGGAATCAAATTTGACTCGTTCTTTTGACATATAAGATGTCATTGTACTATTAAAACATGCTGTAAGTTTCAGAACTGAAAACTTCCTCCTAAATAAATAAAGAGCATTTATTTAAAACAGGCTCCAAAAATGGGCCGTTTGGAATTTGTGGAACTTGTGACGTCACAAGGACAAAAAACAACAATGCCTATTTTTCATCATTACACCCTTGGTGTCAAGTCAAGTCAAGTCAAGTGGTTTTTATTGTCGTTTCAACCATATACAGTTAGTACAGAACACAGTGAAACGAGACAACGTTCCTCCAGGACCATGGTGCTACATAAAACAACATAGGACAAACACAGAACCACATGAGACTACACAGACTAAATAAAAATACCTATATAAAATACCTATATAATACCTATATAAAGTGCACATGCAAAAACGTGTGCAAATGTACGGGACAGTACAATACATTTTTAACAATGAACATTACAATAGGCACAGTGATAGACATTGCAGCGCCGAACAGTACACAGTAGTGCAAAAAGATGACAGTTACTAAATGCCAAATGTAAACATAACATACTATGATATAGTGTTCTATGCACATAGCAGTTATTGAGGTAGAAGACAGTTATAAAGTGGCAGTTATTAAAGTGAAACTCAGGACACATGTGTGTGTGTGTGTCAAACCAGTCTCTGAGTATTGAGGAGTCTGATGGCTTGGGGGAAGAAGCTGTTACACAGTCTGGCCGTGAAGGCCCGAATGCTTCGCTACCTCTTGCCAGACGTCAGGAGGGTAAAGAGTTTGTGTGAGGGGTGTGCGGGGTCCTCCACAATGCTGGTTGCTTTGCGGATTCAGTGTTTTATGTAAATTTCTTTGATGGAGGGAAGAGAGACCCCAATGATCTTCTCAGCTGTTCTCACTATCCTCTGCAGGGCTTTGCGGTCCGAACCGGTGCAAGTCCCAAACCAGGCAGTGATGCAGCTGCTCAGGATGCTCTCAATAGTCCCTCTATAGAATGTAGTGAGGATGGGGGGTGGGAGATGTACTTTCCTCAGCCTTCGAAGAAAGTTGAGACGCTGCTGGGCTTTCTTGTTAATAGAGCTGGTGTTGAGGGACCAGGTGAGGTTCTCCGCCAGGTGAACACCAATGAATTTGGTGCTCTTAACGATCTCCACAGAGGAGCCGTCGATGTTCAGCGGGGAGTGTTCAACTTGTGCTCTCCTAAAGTCAACAACCATCTCTTTTGTTTTGTCGACATTCAGGGACAGGTTGTTGGCTCTACACCAGTCCATTAGCCGCTGCACCTCCTCTCTGTATACTGACTCGTCGTTCTTGCTGATGAGACCCACCACGGTCATGTCATCGGCGAACTTGACCCCAGTGGGGTCAAGGGGGACCCCAGTGCTCAGTGTGGTGGTGGTGGAGATGCTGTTCCCGATCCGGACTGACTGTGGTCTCCCAGTCAGGAAGTCCAGGATCCAGTTGTAGAGGGAGGTGTCCAGGCCCAGCAGGTTCAGCTTTCCAATCAGGTGCTGAGGAATTATTGTGTTGAATGCTGAGCTGAAGTCTATGAACAGCATTCGAACATATGAGTCCTTTTTGTCTAGGTGGGTGAGGGCCAGATGGAGGGTTGTGGCGATGGCGTCGTCCGTTGAACGGTTTGGACGATACGCAAACTGCAGTGGGTCTAGTGAGGGGGGCAGCTGGGTCTTAATGTGCCTCATAACGAGCCTCTCGAAGCACTTCATGATTATTGGTGTGAGTGCAACGGGACGGTAGTCATTGAGGCAGGACACTGAAGACTTCTTTGGCATGGGAATGATGGTGTTGCCCACTGGTGCTCAGTTACACAGGTGAAGAGGAAAGAGATGGGCCTGTCATGTGAGACTTTAAGAGGACTTATACAAGACACCTTCATGTGCCTATCTGGATTTAAATGTTTTTCTACATAAACATGCACTAGATGAACAGCTTTGACCATTATCATGCATATCACACGGCTTTTAAAAGACACAATTTCAAGTTAGAAAAGCTGCGCTGTTTCTTGCGGTTTTGAAGGCATCCTGTACAGTTTTTGAACCCATCTGTGCTTTTTTAAATTGTTAGTATTTTGTAAACATGCACTAGATGAACGTCTTTGATTGTTTCGAAACGTTTCTGGCAAGTGCAACTTTTAAAAATGTGTCTCATTCTGCTACTGCCACTGACTTGGAGAAACACATTTCTGTGTATAAGCAAACACAGAAAATGTGAGATGTGAAGGCCAGTGTCTCTGCTTTGGTGCTTTCACCCAACATCACCATGGATTGTATTACATTTGTGTATTCAGAACATTTCAGCATGGATTATATGTATTTTTGCATATTTTACATACGCTTTTATCCAAAGCGACTTACAGAGCCCTTATGACAGGGACAATCCCCCCAGAGCAACCTGGAGTTAAGTGCCTTGCTCAAGGGCACAATGGTGGTAGCTGTAGGATTTGAACCAGCGACCTTCTGATTAGCAGCCCTGTGCTCTAGCCACTACGCAACCACCACCTCTCACATATGTACTTTGGGGTGGTATAAGCAATTCCCACCTGTCATTTTCCTGGATCTTTAGATGCATGTGTATAAACTTGAGTAAGACAATCAGATGTTGTCCAAATACACTCCTTTGATATTTCTCCCTCTATTAATATCTGGTAATTTCCTTGCCTTGACACTAATAGGAATAAATCTACTTTACTTTTTAAGTTTTTGGCATAATCCATAATGGAGTTATGGAGAGGTAAAGTTAGTATTGATGCAACTTTATACTCCTTTAATTTAATTTCTTGTACTAAATCTTCAATAATCCAACCAAAGATAGTTTCATTTTCTTTTCCATGATCCCAACATGCTTCTAACACCTTTTTGGTCAGGCTCTGATCTTTCTGACTTTTTAAATTAGCCCAGTATGACATTATTAATTGCTGTCTTCTTAAGTACATTGGGATCTCACCCTACTCCACCTGCAAATCTGGAATAAGAGAAGATGGATGTGCTCCACAACATATTCTTAATGCTTGAGATTGTACTATTTCTAATTTACCTAACTGAGATTTAGATGATGAGCCATATGTTATACAACCATAGTCAAATACTGTTCTTATCTTTGTTGTATAAATGATTTTTAAATGAAGACATTCTAACAGTCCCCCATTCACTTCCTGAAACACATCTCATTACATTTACCATCTTCTTGCATTTCTCTACCATTTTATCTATGTGTATTTTCCATGTCACTTTACTGTCAAACCATATTCCTAGAAATCTTACTTCTGAAGCTCTTTCTAATTTATTTTTATATAAATGTATTTATAAATCTTTATTTATCTTTTTATTTGTAAAGAAGATGGATTTAGTTTTCTCAACTTAGAATTTAAAGCCCAACTTATGGGATCATTTTTCAAAATTATTTAAGGCTGATTGCATTTTTTGAACTATTTAGTCTTCATTTCTTCCTCTGAACCAAAGGGCATCATCTGCAAATAGCGATTTACACAAATTAATATCAGCTGTAGCAAAAACATCATAAATCATAATAAAAGTAATGTATGACACTTCCTTGGGGAGTCCCATTTTCTATAAAGCCCCTATTGGATATATCTTCACCAATCTTCACTTTAATATTTGTTTCAATTAGGAAATCTTTAATCAAATGATATATTCTTCCTCCTATTCCAATCTGATCTAATTTTATTAGCAGCTCTTCCTTCCATGGCGTGAGCCTTTTCCACATCAAATTATACTGCTATTACTGTTTCTTTACTTATTAAGACTTTCTCCATATTTATGATTGGGTCCATTGTTCCCCTTCCTCTTCTAAATCCACTTTGGTATAGGGAGAAGACATTTCTTTCCTCCAGATAGTACATTAATCGCTCAGTAATAATTATTTCCATTAATTTACATAAACGTGTAGTTAAAGATATAGGCCTGTAATTTAATGGTTTGCTTGGGTCTTTCCCTGATTTCCTTATAGGTATAATTAATGCTTTTTTCCAATTCTGTGGAAAAACTCCCTCCTCCCATATTCTATTATAAAACTTCATAATATTATTTCTAATGAGTCTTCGCTGAGTTGCTTTAACCTACTATAGCTTATTTCATCTTGTCCTGGTGCTGATGCATTTTTTTAATGCTCTCTTTAATTCCTGATTTGAGAAAGGTACATTCATCACGCCATTTGACGTTTCCCTCTTTTCCAATAGATGTGGATATTCTTTTGACAGTTTCTCTCTCATTTCTTTACTCTCCTCTGTCAAATTGTCTGAACTGTTTATTTTTGTAAATGCACTCATGAACATTTCAGCTTTCTCCTTATCTTCTTCTATAGCATGCTCATCTTCCATATTTAACAATGGAAAATAATATTCTCTTTGAATTCCACTCATCTTTTTAATTGTGTTCCATATTTCTTGTGTTGGTTTGTTTTTACCTAATTCTTCACAAAATTATCTATAGTATTCTTACTTTGCTTCTCATATTGTTCTACTTGTTTCTGCCTGAGATTTCTTATACAATATCCTATTTTCCCAGATGTGGGTTTTCTTCAATATTTTAAATGCTTTCCTTTTCTTCTATACTGCTTTTATACATTTGTCATTCCACCATAGTACTATCCTCTCAGTCCTCTTTCCTTTAATGTTTGTAATACATATTTCTGGAGCATTCTTTATGGCTGCATCTATTTCTGCATTTATCCTACCTATACGTCTTCATTAATCTCTTCAACATAAATTCTTTCCAATCCTTCCTCACTCATTATCTTACATATTTCCCAATTGGCTTTCTCTTACTTCCATTTTCCTGCATTTCCTTGTTTTCCCTTCCTTATCTCACTAGTATTCATGATTGTACTTATTATTGGTAAAATAATGTTAGATCCAGTGTTGACTCTAATCCTGATTTCACATCCACCTGTGTACTATTCCCATCATTTAAGCATATCAAGTTTTTCGCTTCTATTAATTCTTCAGTCATCATTCCATTTATATCTGTTCTTTATCAACCCCATAATGTGTAATGCGCATTAAAATCCCCACACCATATCACCCATACACCACTTTGACCTTTTCTATTTTCTATATTCTCCATTGTTCATTTTTAGCACAGGTTATTGAAGTTAATAATTACATATTTCTACTTTTCTGTCCATATTTCCACTACTATTCTATTATTTCTTCTTTTTCCAAGTTTCTAAAAGGTATTCAATCTTTTAAGAATGTGACACACCCACCACCTTTACCTTCTTCCCTGTCTCTATCAGGGATTATCTATCCTAGGATTCAACCATGTTTCCTGGAAACATATTAAGTCTGGTATATTTACCATATGATTTATATACCCTTTAAATTCTTGACCATTAGCACATAGACTTCTTGCATTCCACTGTAGGATTAAAAACATAATCAATGTTATCCAACCCATGACTCCTGACTTTGACCTACTGTCTCCCATGTCAATCCTCTTATTTCTGGAAAATCTCAGCTGCTTTAACTATGATCGGAATCTTTTCAGTTCTTCTTTCTGTCTGGGCTGTGCAATTAATTATTTCTGCTACTAAGATCACAATGTTTTTCTGGCTTACTATCATTGTATCTTCTGTTATTCTGCTATCACCATTTAATCTCCTTGTCTCTTCATTCCATTTATCATTTCCCATTCTTTCCTTTGCACTTTGCTTAGTCCTTGAATCTACTGCTTTTACTGTTTCTGCATATGTTATATTATGCTTGACTTTTTCTTGTTGTATCTCCACTGCCCTTTTCCTGAACACACATCCTCCAAATGCCACGCTGTGATTTCTTCCACAATTACAGCATTTCATTTCTGCTCCTACTTCACCCTTCCCATACTCATGTTCTCCTCCACAGCGTGCACACATTTTTCTTTGCATTACATACTGTCGCAATATGCCCATATATTTGGCAATTATAACATCTCAGAGGGGGAGCCACATACACCCTTACCGGGTAACTAATGACACCTAGTTTTTACTTTAGTCACTCAGACAAACAATCAAATCTGCTTGGAAGATAATAATAATAAAAAAAAGAGTATGTCATGACCCTTTTAAGCATCTTCAAACTATTCAGTGTGGATGAGCGACTATTGGAAATTGTTTGAAAATATTTATCTGGATTAATGTGGACATAGCCTTGGTGATGCCCCTCCATTTTTCCCCATTTGACTCACATCAAATTACAGCAGTAAGGGTTGTCGCTTCAGAAAAGGTATGTACCTTCAAAGCAACTACAATCAGCCAAATTACTGATAAGTGCCAACCTCCACAACATTTTTGCATCACATTTGATTACCTTTCCCTCTGGTACAACTGTTTACATGTTGCGCAAGCCACATCTGAGACATGTGTTCTGGTCCCATGGAAAACAGGAAGTAATCATGTTCTCATATTCAGTGATAAGCGCAATTCTAAGGTTGCATTTTCACTCTAAAATGACTTTTTTTCCTTCACTGATGTTTAGGTTTGTGGTTTGGGTTAGTGGGTAGAGTTTATAAGATATGCATTCCTGTTGACAATTACAGACCTGTAAAACATGGCATCCTATAGTGCAGGATTACAATGTCAGAATGATGAAGCCTCTCTTTATACACCGATCAGCCACAACAATAACATTTCCATCCACAGAACTGTCTCTCACTGGATGTTTTTTGTTTTCGGCACCATTCTGAGTAAATTCTAGTGTCTGTTGTGTGTGAAAATCCCAGGAGATCAACAGTTACAGAAATACTCAAACCAGCACCAACAATCATCCATGCAATTATCTAATCAGCCAATCGTGTGACAGCAGTGCAGAGCAAAACATTTTTGATCTCAGTGATTTAGACAGTGGCATGATTGTTGGTGCCAGACGGGCTGGTTTGAGTATTTCTGTAACTGTTGATTTCCTGGGATTTTCACACACAACAGTCTCTAGAGTTTATTCTGAATGGTGCCAAAGACAAAACAAAACAAAAAACATCCAGTGAGCGGCAAGTGAGTGGAAATGCCTTGTTGATGAGAAAGGTCCACATAGAATCGCCAGACTGGTTCGAACTGACAAAGTCTAAATTAACTCGGATAACCACTCTGTAAAATTGGGTGCATGCGTTGTGCTAGACAGCCCTTAACTCCAGCTGTCCCTGCATGTCAGACATCGCCACCAACTTGTAATGAATTAGCAAGCAGATTCCTACAGGAATTAGAGTGCTTAAGGAATTAAAATGTACCAGTTCAACAAACACAGGCTGCCCACAACACGATCAGATCAAGGTGGAATGAAGTGTGCTGTTAAGAGCTAAGAGTTACAATCACATCATTGTTTTTCCGTTTCTGGAAGCACACTTAACGTACTGCACACATCAAAAGAAGAACTGAATAAGGATTAAGCTGCTTGTTCTCGGCGTTTGAAAAGGACTTGGCAGGTGACAATACATTGAGCTGTGGGTTAAGAAGATTGAGAGGAGCTTGAGTGCTGAGTTCTGCCTGGCTTAGACATGAGTTTTCGACCAAGCAGATGAGCATGTGCATCAGGGTGAGAGTAGGCTATGTGAGTGTGTATTTGTGTATGTGGCCCATCCCTCTCTTAGCAGATCGGCTTTCAGCCTACAGTCCTAGAATGCCAGAGACCTGGTTGCCAAGGAAACCATGTGTGTTGACAATGGAAGATGAGTTTATGTCTGTGTTAATCACTGCCTATCAATAATGGCAAAGTGGTGGCGGTGTCTCTGCTTCAAAGTCAACATAAAATCAAAATTGTCCCTAATTACTTTATTAATACACACCTGGTCTCATTGTGCATGATTCAGATCAGAATGTACTTTTCCAAAGAAATGTTTTTGTAATCTTTCATTGAAATTGTATAAATTACTCTGTCTCTGATATGAATTTCCTTTTCGACCATCATGCCCTCAGATTTTTCAACCTCTCCCCCGCAACCTCCTGTTTTAAAGAGACCACATTTACAAACCTAATCAACTCCATATTGATAAAAGTGAGTCCCACCATATATTTTGAATGCTGCTTTTATGCAGAAGACCACATCTGGTTCTATCTATGTTAGCAAAGAACAACAAGATGAGGCCTTTTATACAGCAAGTCAAGTGTCTGATAGAAGTTGGTTTAGTTTCAAGGCGGTTAAGGTGGCTGATCAGCTGAATTATCAGTTGGTGGGGCTGATAACAACCTGGTTAGGGCTAGTAGGCCATTCACTGTGAATTTAGCAACAGTGGGTTGACAGTTCTTAAGCAAACCCAGAGAGTAAGCAGACGTCAATTCAACATTTTTATTTATTTTTTGTTATGAAGGTCAGGATCAGTCATCAATCAATTTTCAATGTTAAATCAACGTAAATTTTTTGTTCGGTACATCAGAAGTATATTAGGTCGGAAATAAAACATCTATTCAATGTTGAAATGAGATTAACGTCAACATATTCCGCCGACCCATTTGGTCGAAATCATAACGTCTGTTCTATGTTGAAACTTGGTTGTGTACGTCGGAAATTCTGTGCATCGCTTGAATCGTAACAGAGAATTAATCTAGTGGATGCAGCGCTGAAAATATGTGAGCATAAATGTACTATTATTCATAATTTTACACTGGTTTGTCCATCTATCACTGAATATCACTTTTGAGTTGAAATTGTTTATCCTTCAGTGTTTTTTAAAACTTTCCTGCTTCGTAATTGAATGGCCTGTTTGCCCACAGCCAGTCTTCCGTGAGGGTAGCAGGTAACTCTGAGGTGAATTTACATAATTCATCATGTTGTACGGTTATTGTGGTTATTATGATCTTCACAGTGATCTTTAACCTTATTCTATTCTTTTGTCCTTGCCAACTTACAAGTGTCAAATTGTGAATGAGGCAATTCTGAGATTTGGAGATTTCTCCCATCATCATTCTTATACCCAATCCAAACCCCAAGAAGATCTAGCTTGATGACTTGAGCTGGCACATTTACATGAAAAAATATGGATATCTGAAAATCTGTATTTCAACAGTCTGTTTGGTCAAAGCACAGCACTGCACCAATAGATTGCTTAGGGAAGAAATTCAAGCAAAAGGCTGCCTTCATGCTTATACAAACACTAATGTGAGACCGCCATGCTTCATGAAGACTTCACCTACTGGAATGAAGGCATAAAATAAAAATATAAATTCAGAACTCCACACAATTCAGCCATCAAACAGGCCTTCATTTCTCTATTGGGCAGCGCTTTATCATCAAAGGTGGGATCTGGAGCATTAATCAGGTTGCTAACGTTACACTACGCTGTTGTGATAAGTTTACTAAAGCCCGATGGCTGCAGCCGTCTGTATGCTAAAGCTGCCAGCATTAGTCACAGCTCTGCCACGTCACACCACTCCAGTATAACGAGAAGCGACTGTAATAGATTTCACACAGTTGGTAATGCAAATTTTGTAACCAGAGATTTGAGCAGACTTTACTCTCAATCTTCACCGTATACTAACTACATCTACAAGTTTTAAAGATCATAGATGTATTGTAAAATATTAGGGATAATGCTGCCGTCGTGAGCTGTCAGAAATATCCTACTTCCCACTTCTGATTGAGTATGTTGTGTGAAGTGCTTTGTTGTCGGAAAGAATAGGAAACATGGGCGATGCCAGGTTTGCTCATGCATTTTACTTGAGAAAATTTTATTTTGACACTATAATACATATTTCTCAGCTTGCTGACAATAATGTGATTTTGGTCAAATGCAACCTTTTTCATGGTGTAAAAATGTACAACATGCATCAAATGGTTGCTGATATACATGAATGTATATAACCGATGCGACAAGGACTAATAATTAGCTATTTTTAGAAACATTATTAAAAATGTACTATCTCTACAGAAACCATGTTGAAAGTTTACATCTCCTCCCAACTCGGAAACTCAGGAATCAAAATGATCTCTGAGATTCCCAGTTGTAATTAGGACTTGAGGGGTTGTCGTTGTTCATGTGCAACTTCCGATTAGGATACTCGTATTTTACAATAATTCCAATAGCACATGAATGCAAAATAATACAACTGTTACAAAAAAAGGACAGGCCCATCCTTCACTTTACATCTAATTGGATTTTTCACCCATTTCATCATCAGCCAGTCGACAATTGTCTGATCGCTTAGAAAAGTAATAACGCACCTCTCCTCAACATACAGTACTACTCAATTTGCGGTATCATTCATGTCTGTGCACAAACGGTACAGGGCAGGTTACACAGTTTACAAATGTAATATTTAGTTTTAGGAGTTTGAAAATATTTCGGCGACTACTAGAGACACAACAATCCCAGAGTTTTAAAATTCATCATTGAATAAATGAGCATGCAGGATGAAAAGGAATATTAATGGAATGGAATCAGATTATCCTCGGCACAAACAGCAGCAGTCTTTGCGCACAACCAAAAATTTGGAATAGCATTGAACACAAAACAAAGTTTTAAGGATAAAACCCAGTTTTACAATAATAAACAGGTGCAATTCAACACAGAATTAATTATAAGAAACATATTATATAGAACTACTACACTTCAAATCTATTGATCCTTCATTGCTCATTCTCAACAGGAAAACTGTTCATTGAGCATGTTTCTTCATCAGATGTCCTTGTAGCAGTTCAATCAAAGCTAAGCCTTATTGATGTAGCCCTCTTTGATAAGGAAATTGTAAATTTTGCGAGACTTGTTGACATCTATCTTGATGAGCGATCAGGCCTGCACCAATCGCAGACCCCCCTGCTGTCGGCACTCATTCAGCAGGGCTTGTTTATACTCCAGATACGCCCCAGGCACCAGGCGAACCACCTGACATAACTGAGGGAGATGATGAGAAAATCATTTGGGATCCATTAAATCACATCAATGAGGCAGATGTCTGCAAAATGAGCTCACGCTGGAAGTAAAATCGTTTTTGCCGAACCTCTTTCTCCTTTTCATTGAGTTTCTCCATGCCAGGCAGCCCTGTTAGGATGAGAGGAGGTGCACTTCTTCTGCCTGTGAGTTAGAAGATCAAAACAGAACCATGAGTCAAGAGCTAAAAAGATCATAAACAGAGCAATCGATGTGCTGCAAGTTTCCTTTTAGCTTTATATTTGACATATTTATTATATTTTGCAAAGTAAATTAGAGTCAATTAATTAGGGCTACAGATTTTCTGATTCGATTCCGATTCACAAGCACTCGATTCGATTAAATTTAGATTCTATATCGATTCATATAGGTATATTTCAGTTATAACGTCCTTTTTCCTTACATATAAAATAAATGATTTCCTAGCTAATCACAAATTATTTCCTTTCCACATCAAGATTGTTCAAATGAAGATCGCGATCAATCAGAAAATCGATATTTTTGCCCACTCATAAAATTAAGCCTACATTTATGACTATTAGGATTTTTTGCAATGTGACATTAATTTGAGGACACGTAAACACATTTTACCTCTCAATTCTCATCACCACAATGTTTCCGGAACGTTTTACTTTTACTATTCCCACTGTTTTCAGTAATGATTCTCATAACCGTAACACAGACTGTATTTCAGTAAAAAGATTCTGTTGTTTACTGAAATCAGCAAAAAATAAAGGCAGCACTTAGGGAGTATTACTATGATGTATAAATACATTACTGTCTCAATAATATATATTTTCTTTCATGTTGCGGTAATGATTCCCATCTTTTTGTACAGAATATGAATGGCCATTTAAATGTTTCATTTTCTATATGCAAAATATTATTTGTTTCTTTTGAGTAAAATAGGACCAGGACATTTTCTTGACAGTCTTTGTGAGAGTCACTCATGAAAAGTTGATCAAAGCACAAATTATTCATTTATAAATAATAATAACTTTGAGAATTTCTTCAGCCAAAATAATCAAGTAAGTTAGTCATAATTATAGGCTGTTTAAAATGACACTATATCTTTAACAAGAGATGTATATAAAACGTCAAGGACTGTGATCAGCTGTACACATATTAATATGCATTCAAATATGGCCTGGTTATGGAGTTATAGTTATAGTCTCCTGGCAGATGGAGATGTGAGTAAAGACACTGTGTGGCTTTCTTTGTAGTTGTGTGTATTTACAGCGGTGCATCTCAGAGACCAGATTAATGTTTTTAAGCCGGTGGCTACACGGCTGAAAATGACATCAAAGAGATGGGAAAAAAGGTTGAGAAGTGATAAGGAGACAGAACGTGAAAAATAGTGGAAATAAGCAGCACAGTACCTGAGGTAGTGATGGGGTGACCACATGGGTGATTCAAGCATCGCTGTGAGAGAGGAAAACAGTCAGTCAACAAAACATTACCACACAAGTGCTTTTGAAATGTCTTGAAAAATATTGGCTGGGGCATTCAGGGTTTTCAGCACACAAAAGAGAGACTTAAATCTGAATCATCAGTTGCTTGTAGTTTGTCTTCTTTTTGCTGAATACCTGCACACAATTTTTTAAAACTGACAGCCACAAACAATCCGACAGCACAAATCTCCACAGGCTGTCTGAATGAGAATGCACTAAGGGCCAATGGGCAGAAATAGAGCAATGACTGACTCACACATACAGTACACCAATAAAGCAATAGATGACGGATAATTGGAATTACATTTCTTGAGGGAAATACCAGCTACTGAATTATATGAAAGCTTTGACTTCTCCCACTTGACTTTTGTGAAAACATATAAAAACAACCAAAATTACAGCATGCAAATATTACTGTATATTAAGTTATTTGAGTTTATAAAGGCTGAAATTATTTACAAAAATGTGAATACTGCCCTACGATAAGTGGTGGGAGCTGAATTGCTTGTACTGTAACACGAGGGACAAGTATAAAGTGTGCAAAAGTATGAGTGAAGAAGAGGATGATGAAGGGCTTACATGGCAGCTTGTTTGTGTAGCCACTGTTGATGCATGGGAGTTGTGAATGTACTGCAGTACATCACACAACATGTTCCTCTTCTTGCGCTCATCCTCTCGCTTGCACTTCACTCGCTTGTAAACCTTAGCACCTGCAGTCCAGAGATGACAGGTTTCAGATCAGCTCTGATCAAAGCTTTACATTCATAAACTCTCCAAATGTATGAATGTAGTTAGTTGGTTCCATATTAAGATAAAGCTCTCAATTCTATAGACAAATATTACATAGGCATTTTCATAGGGCACTGTGGCGTGATTCTACACACCCGGTCCCTTATTAGGCTAATCAAGCCTCCGAGAGGGATAAGACCTCGTACGGTGTAGTGAAACCCACTTTCTGCATGTTAAAGAGAAGAATCAGGTGTCTGGATCACAGTAGTAGAGCGATGCTGTACAGTCCAGCCAGAGTGTGCCAGATCAGGGTGGTCTGCTCAGAACCGACCGTATGATTGGAATTGTGCATGCAAATTGCATTCAGCACAGATTTTGTGGGCGCGGTTGCATCATTACCTGGTCCACATAATTCCTTTTGTGAATCAAAATCAAAAGCAAATTTTTTTTCTTTAAATCTATTCGCAAATGGGTTGGTGAAATTGTATGTGCAAAGTGCATGGGAAGGGCTAGGTCAAGTGCAATTATATCTGAGGGTTTTCTCCGGTAATTTGCACTATTTCTTTCTTCTTCTTTTTTTTTGCCTTTCCCAGCCCCTTCTATGCCCTGATGATGCATAAATGCATGGTTTTAACCTTTTCCCTGTGAATGTATGCACACTAAAGATAGAGATTTATTAATTGATTTAGATGTCCAGTTGTATACAGTGTATGTGAAATATTTTTGCCAAATACTTTAATAATAGGTTATAATTAATAACTTTTTTTTTTACATTTTTTTTTAAATTTTTTTTGCTGCAGGGTGCAATTTAGCCTTGTTCAACCTTGTTTTATGTAATCTATGTTTTCTAATAAATTCTCCTTGCTCCATAGTTTATGAGCACTTCTCAGAAAAAAAATAATTAAAATATTATAAATTATTTAGTGAAGCAAGTCGTTTATTTTGACTTGTTTTGTCAGATTGCTTGTATTTTTGTAAGTGAGGATGTGATGTGTAATAGTGAGGATGTGTTGAGAGAATGGCAGGGAGAAGTGTGTGTGTGTGTGTGTGTGTGTGTGTGTGTGTGTGTGTGTGTGTGTGTGTGTGTGTGTGTGTGTGTGTGTGTGTGTGTGTGTGTGTGTTTCTCTGTAACATCATGGAAAGCTAGTGGAGGCAGAATATCACACCTCACACTCTCCCACATAACAGCTTTCTGCTTCTATCTCTCTCGCTCAGTGTGGGCATAGCTGATGGCTGATAGTGCTGCTCACTGAACCCTTCAAGAAACCATCAGAGAGACTTTTACAGCTGGACTCTCCATAGATTGCTGTTGACTTTTGCTTTTCAAACACAACCAAAGAAAGCTTGCATTTCTGATGTTTTGTAACTAGATTGTAGTAGCATGTTAGCGCTGTTCCAAAACATAGTGAGCTGCCTACCTAGAAAGCATGTTAAGTCATCATCGGCATATTCCTAGAATGCTCCCAAATGTTTTTCCAAAATGTAGATACCTTGTTTTAGCCAATCTCAGAATGCATTGTATTCAAACTCACTGAAAAAAATGTAAGTTGAGGAAACTGTTGACTGTAAATACACTTGTATTCCATTCAGTACTAAAAAGTGTTGATTAAAAGCCATTTAATCTTGTCATGTTCACTGTTGTCTTTTGTTTTTATGCTTTTAATTTGAAGTTTAGTGTATTTCCTGTTTGGTTCTTGTAGTCCTTTGTAGTTTTATTTTATGATTGGTTTTCCCCTGATTAGTTCGCATTCCCTGATTGTTTACACAGGTGTTCCTCATTCCCTTGTTTGTTCCTTTATGTATTTAAGTCCTTGGTTTCCCTGTTTCCAGTGTTAGTTATTTCATGTTTAATATGATTTGCACTATGTTCCCTGTGGTTTTCCTCCCGAGCCTTGTTTTGAGTTAAATAAAAGCTGCACTTAGATCCTCTCTCGTTGCCTGGCGTTACAAATCTAATGAAAAGTTGATTATTTTACCAAATATTTGCATATAAACATTGCTTTTTACAGTGTCACATTAATAGCATAGAAACATGCTAATGTTAGACTACCGTTAAAAGAAAAAACTTGAAATGTCAACATCTGTTTCAGACTGAAAAGTGTAAATAAATAATCCAATGTAACAATGGATTGTTTTACTCATTATTTGTGTTTATTCTCTGTTCTATGTATATTTAATGCTTATTAGTGTATCTCATTTATATTCTTAGTGCTAACATCAAACTGTATGGTGACACTTTACAATTAGTTTCCATTTTTTAGTAAATGTAAGTAAATGCAGTAGGTAACATGAACTAACAATGGACAATATATTTTTACTGCATTTATTTATCTTTGTTCATTTTATTTGACAAAAACAGAGTTGTTACTTGTAAGGTTGTGTTAGTTTATGGTGCATTAACTAATGTTGACATATACAACTTTTGACTTAAAATGTATTAGTATATGTTAAAATTAACATTTAACAAATATAAAAAAATGCGGTGACACTTTACTTAAATTTTTTAAAGGTTCTATTTGTTAACTAGGTAATATTAACAATGAACAATACTTTTACTGCATTTTATACATTTAATATTAAGTGTACTAATACATTTTTTAAAATCAAAAGCTTTATTTAATGCACAATGAACTAACATGAACTAACAATAATTGTATTTTTATTAACTAACATTTACAAATATTTATAAATGCTATAAAAATATATTGTTAACAGTTTGTTTGATACCTAATGCAACTAATGTTAAAAATGGAACCTTATTGTAAAATGTTACCAACTTAATTTGAATCGATTGTCATGTTTCCCGTGCACTTCACATTGGTGCACAGAGTTGCTGCCTATGTAGTGTTTAAAATCTGTCACTTATTAGGTTTAATTTGAGTGCTTCCTTAGAAGGCAGCTGCCCATTTAGACAGCTCAGTAGGTTTTGGAACAGAGCTATGATTTTTTTTATTTTTTTTTATTTGCTTATCAAATTAATTCTATTAAGTTTATTATTATAATATAATAATGAGTCATCATTATATACTGGGTAAGATTTGTTAAAGATAAATCAATATATTTCTGTCCTATTTACTTCACTCATTATATAGGTTACATATGTAACCTCCGTTTACAACCGAGACGTTGTGTCGAAGAAGCGACACTAGGGGTCTCTCTTGAGCACCGAATATGCATCTGATCTATGAAAAAAGGTATACCCTGCCCCCGGATATACGGGTATAAAAGCGTGAAATACATCGAGTTCATTCCGGATTTTTATGAGGAGCCGGAAATGGTCCGGCCACAACAGTGGCTCGGCTCAGCGACGTGGCCGGGAGGACACAACGTCTCGTTCCCTCCATCAGGGAACGGAGGTTAAATACGTAACCTAGACGTTCCCTATCTGTCACTCACTTCGACGTTGTAAAGGTGGTGAAAAAGGAGGTAAAGGTGGTGAATACATCACATGGGTTTTAAGGTGGCATGTGGTAGATCCAGCCTCAAGGAGGGGGGAGTTGCTACAACACGGCGACCGGAGGGCAGCTGGAACTGCCTGAGGGAGATGAGGTTCCACTTCGTAAGGGGACCGTACCGCGGACGATACACACAGGGGGAAGTCCACGTAGGAGTCCTGACCTGTGGAGCACCTATTCCAGTACAGGGTAGATTAAGTACCCGCAGTGGATTGGGTCGGCGAGTTCCTCCGCTGAACTGCGGACCCACAGGGCTAGGGAGGAATCATACAAGGCAAGTGTCTCTAACAGAGAATGCTTGCGGGTCCCCAACCCTCTTGATGGAGGTGAGCGCGATCAGCAGGGCCATCTTTAAAGAGAGGAATTCGCCAGGGAGGGGCTGTAGCGAGGGATATGAGGTCCGAGAACCAGGCCCGGTTGGGCTAATAGGGAGCCATTAGGGTGACTTGTTCCTCATCCTCCCTGACCTTGCACAGCACCTGTGCAAGAAGGCTCACTGGGGGAATGCGTAATTGCGCAGCCCCGCAGGCCAGCTGTGTGCCAGGGTTGAGGCGGAGCAGGGTGTTTCTTAGATGCAGGAGGATGCCCTTGGCGAGCAGACTGGGCATAGCCCATGGTGGCAGGCTTGTGGCGTGGCAGGATGTGTGAAATGGCCTCCGTCTGCTTCTTCACCGTGGAGAACTGCTGGGTGAATTCCTCGACGGTTTCGACGAAGAGGCCGAACTGGGAGACAGGGGTGTTGAGAAAGCGAGCTTTGTCGGTCTCATGCATCTCGACCAAGTTCAGCCACAGATGACGTGATCGCCTGCCTGAGTGACTGCGCTGTGACCTTTGTGGCTCTGAGGGCGAGGTTGGTTTCTGAGCGCAGTTCCTTCAACACATCAGGATCAGGGCCATGGCGTGCAGGGAGGAAGCAGCATGTCCGGCGGCGCTGTAGGCTTTGGCGGCGCAACAGCCCTATCCACCTGGGGAATCGCTGTACATCCATGGGCCGCTCCGCCGTCAAGGGTAGCGAGAGTGAATGAACGAGTGACTTTGTGACGAGTGGAGAGGTGTGCCCTCCACGAAGATGTCAGCTCATCATGCGCTTCCGGGAAAAATGGGACCGGGGGGAGGCGAGGCTGTGAGCGGAGCGCAGACCCCAGGAACCAGTCATCCAACCACGATGGCTGTGGGGAGGACGGAGGGTTCCATTCCAGCCCCACGCTGGCGCCTGCCCGGGAAAGCATGTCGGTTATCTGCGTGTCAGCCTCAGACTGGGCGTGCTGGCCCGAAGGCGGCAGCCCAGGGGTGTCATCTGCATCAGACGCCGCGCTCTCCAATGCAGCGGCAAGCTCATCCACCTCGAGCTCTAGAGTATAAGCCGCCATTACCTCGAGCACGGACGGGAGTCAACGAGCACGCTGGGTTGCGGGTGGTCCGATGGGGCGTACCCGGCGGAGCTGCACCGCTGCCATCCCCAGATCGCCTCCATCGCAGCCAAATCGTCCTCAATCCCGTGGGAAGAAGGAGCAATGCGGGGGGCGGCTGGAGTGGCGAGCTTTCTATTGAAAGCGAGCCATGACCGCAACGTTGCCATGGTCATTCTCTCGCAGTGAGCTCGTGAACCATCCACAAACGCTGCCTCAGTGTGATCGCTGCCCAGACACACGAGACAACACCTGTGACCGTCTGAAGCGGAGAGCACTCTACCGCATCCAGAAACTACACAGGGGCGGAATGGCACCTTTATAAAGATGCATTCTGCACTTCCTGATGGCTCCCGTAAGTGGCTACTTGGTGTTGAGATTCAGCTTTAACACTGAGTGCACATGAGGGACTAATTTGATTTCTCCCTACTGCCAAGACCCGGCTCCAGAACTCAGGGCAACTGAGGCATCCATACATAACCACATGGAGGGTATCCAATATTCATAGATCCTGATTGAGCAACACACCACGTCGAGAGCAAGGGGCCCGCAGACACAGTTGCAAAACGACCCATGCAGAACTCCGCCCAACAGGTCATGCTCTTTCAGTGCTGATTGCACCTGCTTAAGCTAGATTGTGGGCTGTTAGTGTTCAGTAAAAGTAGCAGGTTTTTGCGCTGAAATACCACTCTAAAAAGCAGTGCAACTGTTAAGTGAATTAACCACTTAATCTTTAGTAAACATTTTTCTCACTAGACTTTTTTCAGCAAAAAACATCATGTGGACATTATATTTATTTATTTCCTTCATGAGTCAAAACCCAACACACTCAATCTCCAATATGGCAAATTAAAGGATCTTCCCACTACATTCTGCAATTCCACAAAAAATTCAACAAATGACTGCTCATATTAATAAGTGACTTTAGGAAACAGCAAGTGGATATGGCAACACACATCACTCAAGCTGTATTGAACTGGAATCTCTGTGCCCTCCACACAGCAGTGGAGGATGGTATGCGAGACAGGCTGCTGTGTGCAGGCAGGTCAAGCTGTCTTGCTCTCTTGAATTGAGGATAAACCAACACCGCTGTGAGCCATCAGGTCTTGGCCACTGCTTCCATTATCACTCGCCAAATACACTCCTGCAGTCTCCATGACAACAAGACTGCAATTCCACGTTAACTATGGCTCTGTTTTGTCTTGAGGGTGCAAGAAGCTGAGTAGGGTAGCTGTGAGCCAATAAATAAATAAAAACAACTTAAAAGGATAGCTCGGCCAGTAAGGAAAATTCTGTCAGAATTTGCTCACCCTATTGTGTTCCAAACCTGTATTGCTTTCATTCATCTGTGAAAATGAATAGGAGATATTAAACATAATTTAAGCCTCAGTCACTTTTATTGCATCTTTTCCCCATACATAAATGTCTAATATTTGTGTTCCACAGAGGAAAGAAAGTCATATAGGTTCGTAACAACAAGAGAGTGAGTAAAAGATGATGGAATGTTCATATTGGGGTGAACTGTACCTTAAAAGCCCTTCTTGTGCATCACCATCACTCAGCGCAATTAAGGAAAACACGCAAACCTATTCGGATTTACTCTTTTTTTTATACATTCACGCAAAGAGGAAATAATTGGATGAGTGTATTCCTATCAAAACTGGCTGCCGACAGCAATGTCCAGGGGGATATAGTCAGGGACTGGGTTTCTATTTACAGAGAGAAGCCTCACCTCATACAGAGAGCAGATCAATAAAGGCTCGTAAAGATGCAATTTTGTAGCTCAATTGAGACTAAATGTTTATTTTACTGCAAACTATTCATAGGGGAGAAATCACAGTCACTGAAAACTGCACTGGGATCATTATTAGACTATGATCGCTGTTTTCTGAATACTCATTGTAAACATTTCGCACAGATGGCTCAAGTTACTGGAAGTCGAGGAGGTTCATCATGTAGCAATGACTTCTAGTCTGTGCATATTGAAACTAACCTGTAAATACTTGCATGGGGAATATTACCAGATCGTTCATATCCACATATAGAGAGGCTGGTTTGTTTGGAGTTTTTATCTTAATGTGATGCTCATTTTGCAATTATGGGCATTTGGTATTAGATTGGATATATATATATATATATATATATATATATATATATATATATACTGGGATCATATTATGCCTAACAACACCTCTTAACTATGGTACAATCACTGTAATACAGTCTCTCATGGCTTATTGTTTAAAGAAATAGTTCACCCAAAAATGAAACTTCTCTCATAATTTACTCACCCTCATGCCATCCCAGATGTGTGTGACTTTGTTTCTTCAGCAGAACACAAATGAAGGTTTTTAGAAGAATTTCTCAGCTCTTTTGGTCCATACAATGTGAACGGGTGCCAAAATTTTAAGGTTCAAACATCACACAAGTCAGCATTAAAGTAATCCATATGACTCCAGTGGTTGAATCAAAGTCTCCAGAAGTGATATGATAGGTGTGGATGATAAACAGATCAATATTTAATTCCTTTTTTTTTTTTACTACTAATTCTCATCCCTGCTCAGTCAATCTCCACTTTAACGTTCACATTCTTCTTCTGTTTATTGTGATTCACATTCTTCATGCATATCGCCTCCTACTGGGCAGGGAGAAGAATGTCTAGCAAAATATTGATCTGTTTCTCACCCACACCAATCAAATCACTTCAGAAGATACTGATTTCACCACTGGAAGCTTTAATTCTGCCTTAATGAGATTGTTGGAGAGTCCAAATGTTGGCACCCATTCACTTGCATTGTATGGACCAAAAGAGCTGAAATATTATTCTAAAAATCTTAATTTGTGTTCTGCAGATGATAGAAAGTCATACACATCTGAGATGGCACAAGGGCGAGTCAATTTTGAGAGAATTTGTATTTTTGGGTGAACTATCCCTTTTAAAGCTGGATTCACACTGTATGATTTCGGCAGCAATTTGGCACTAAGCGCATTTAGATGCACAGCAATACAATGATAACTATCAAAAATCAGCTAATTTAAATGGACCGACAATGCAAGAAACCTGTGTTTACATGAGAATTAAAATCGACTTATTATTCTATGCTTTTGATGGCAAAACAAAAACAGGCTGAAAACATAAACATAATGTCAAACAGTGTGCCGTGGCTTTAACCTGAGATCTTACTGGGATCATATCATAAAGCCTGACTAGCAACAATTGTAAAGGATCATAAAAAATCATACAGCGTGCACCCGGCTTTATTTAACCATACTTGGCTTTCTGAGATGAGGGTGATGTGTTATTAATCATCCCTTGTGTGTGTTCGGGGAGAATGAAGTCTGATCTCAGATATAGTTTTAAGCAGCGGGTCACTGGCCTGGTGTCAGCCGATCTGCTGGAGATCTCAGGCAACAGCTGTAGCTCCAGCTGACTACAGAAATGAGGTCATGCTCACACACATACCACAAGCTTTTACAGGCTGGTCACGTTAAGTTAATGCGTATTCACACGCAGATCTCTCACTACTACAGCTGTCTGTGTGTTTGTGTTTGGACACAGTGTAAATCAGGCATGCTAATCTGTTGCTATGTATTAGGTTACAGTTTACACAATCGAGTCATAACTGAACTACAGCAAATCATTCCTGTCTGCCTGATCCTGATTTGATTCAATTGGGATTTATGATAACAGAATGACATTCCTTATCTTTGGTTCAATGAGAATACAGATCCTCAAATGGAAATATATATATTTGTATCGACATGTACAGTATTCAATGTATAATTTAACAGACGAGTGTTACCCCCTATTGGTTGTTATACGGCAGTACAACAGGTGTGATTTCCAATTTACTTCTACTTCCTCCGTCTCTCCTTCTGTCTTGAATGATAATAAATATCCACAACTGCAACCTTAAGTGCTGCAACAATTGATCACAAAACAGTTAACAAAGCTAACAGTAACTCTGAACACACTGTGCAGTGATTTTATTCATTTGTGTTGAGCTTTGCAACAAATATTCTCTATATATCTCATTTTAATGAAGCATCTCTGAAGCACTAAAAACTCTAAATTAACCAAATAAAATCTAAATGAATTGCTTTATTTTAGAAAATAAGATTAATATACGTGATCTACACTAATCTCAATTGAATTATTCAATTCATAATTTTTTATATTTCCCTAAAGTTGCCTTTTGCTGCAATAACAGTTTTAGATAATGTGGGGTAAGTGCACAATTTTGCCCTTTTGGCCTTTTGTTCCAGGCAGGTTGGCTCCAGTTTGATTAGGTTATTCAAATGTTTAAATCATGGATATCTGCACCTCACACATTGCTTTGAATTTGGAATCTGACCTAAAAATAAATAAATACAATTATTATTTTTAACCATTTATCCATCACTTATGCTGTATTCTTCATTTGTAAACCACTTTGGATAAAAGCATCCGCTAAATTAATAAATGTCAAGTCTTCTCCCTTACACTGAGTTCTTGATATGATTAATTTATATATCTTTACTCTGTTTCTTTGGAATGCTGTTTAGTCTTACATTTTCACAGATGTACTGAAGATCTTAAAATCCCAACAATAACAATTGTGATTTTCCTGAAAATGTGGTAGTTATTTTATACATTCAAAAGTAGGGATGTAGATTATTATACAGTATTATAATCACGATTTTGCACAACATTTCAATCATAATCATGAACCACGACTATTCTGTCATCTGAATTTTTATTATCATAATTATATCATGATAGCTGCACAATTTGAATAAAAAAACAAACAAAAACACACACAGTTGCCACTGCTAAGATATCAATTCTAAAAGAAAAATTACATTAAAGCGACAAGCAGCGATGAATGAGCCCTCGCACCCTTGTGCACGTTGGGCAGGGCCGCTGCTGGCCAAATTGATGCCCTAATGTACGCAGAGTGTACTTTTATGCTGACTTTAAGCCTTTTGAACCTTCTGAGTTCTGGTCACCATTGACTTACATTGTGTGGACCTAGAGCTGAAACATTCTTCTAAAAACCTTAATTTGTGTTCTGGATAAGAAAGAAAGTCACACATATCTGTTTTTTCTCATACCATCATTTAGTGATCATTTTGTTTCAAAGTGCTCTCTTACCATGATTTCATACTTATGGCCACTCTGATGCTTTTTATACTCATATCCTCTATTAAAACACTGTACCAAAAGATTAAAACCACAAGCAACACATTTAAGATAACAAATTATAATAGACATGCACAAAGACACGCAACCCAGTGACAGAGGAGGAAAGGTGAAGGTTCACATTCTGCACATTTAATGTAAGGCTCCACTAAATATGAAGAGCATCCACAACATGGAGGCTTATCGAAAGGATCATCTGTAAAGACACAGGCATTTCAACAAACCTATTTCCTGTATCCAAAATGTACCATGTTAAAAACTGTTTCCAGAAAATACCATACTCCAGTTATTATTTAAGCAGTATCACACAAGCAAGAGTGCGATATGGCTCTACATCAGCACTGCTGTGATTCAGCCGCAGGCCGAGTGTCGTAGGTAACAACAGCAGTGCTGATTTAGGGCCATATAGTACGATTGTGAGTATATACAATACAAAGTATAGTCTGCTTATACACAACAGTTCAATGTAAATTTCAAGTCCTTTTTTAAAAATGAGGAAAAACTGAGTGTGTGTGAGTGAGAGAAAGAGAGAGAGAGAGAGAGAGAGAGAGAGAGAGAGAGAGAGAGAGAGAGAGAGAGAGAGAGATGGAGCATGTGTGATCACCTGTTGCCACTCCCAAGCAGAGATGCTGTCAGCTTTCTGAAGATCAGCTTTTCCCAGTAGAAAAATAGCATCCAAGCGGGGGTATTTCCCCCTATTTCGCAGTAGCCGGTGTGCAAGGGTATATCAGTATAGAAACAGCAATGTCCTCTGTCATTTTAAATAGCACCCATTGTGTAATTAATCTGTCTGTTGTGTCTCTCAGCTGTGATGAGCCGTAGTGTTGAAGTTGTTAGTTTAAAGCAGTTTAAAGCTATTTCCTAGCTTTAGTAGTGTAGTGTAGTATGTGATCAATTAAGAGCTGTTGTATGTAGATGCAATTGACTTCACATCACCTATCAGGCTCATATTACACACAAAAATGATCTTTTGCCACCACCTGCTGGCTAACATATGCAATGTCAAAAAAACAGGAACTCTAAACACATCTGCACTGCTCTTACACTTTAATTTAGAACGGCACAAACACAAGCGGAGTGATGCACAAAGTGAAGCATCGGAGTGTTGATGGTGTCAGACCCATCAGTGCTCCTGGAACATCTCTCGTCCGATCAGATTCAAGGACTTGAACTAACTGTTGTCTATTACCACATTAACTGTGTAACTTGATCTTATCCACCACTGATGTCATAAAAAACTAAATTAAACAAAATAACAAGGCAAGGCAAGGCAAGGCAAGGCAAGGCAAGGCAAGGCAAGTTTATTTATATAGCACATTTCATACACAATGGTAATTCAAAGTGCTTTACATAGTAGAAATTAAAAAGAAAAAAAGAATAAAAATAAAGAAATAAATAAAAAAAATAAGAATAATTAAAACAGTTTAGAATAAAAAAAAAAATCTAATAAAATACAGTACAAACAGTCGGACACACAGTGGCACAGTGCTCATTCAGTAAATGCACAGCTAAACAGATGTGTTTTGAGTCTGGATTTGAATGTGACTACTGTAGGAGCACATCTGATCTCTTCTGGAACCTGGTTCCAGCTGCGGCTGGCATAATAGCTAAAAGCAGACTCTCCTTGCTTAGAGTGAACCCTTGGTATTTCTAGCTGATGTGATTCTAATGATCTGAGTGATCTGTTGGGTTTATATTCAGTGAGCATATCTGCAATATATTGAGGTCCTAGCCCATTGAGTGATTTATATACCAGTAATAATACTTTAAAATCAATCCTAAATGGAGCCAGTGTAAAGACCTGAGGACTGGTGTGATATGTTCATATTTTCTGGTTTTGCTCAGAATTCTGGCAGCAGCGTTCTGTATGAGCTGCAACTGTCTTATGGTCTTCTTGGGAATGCCCGTGAGGAGTCCATTACAATAATCCACCCTGCTGGTGATGAAAGCATGCACAAGTTTCTCTAGGTCTTGACTGGAAACAAGGCATCTAATTCTTGCAATATTTTTCAGATGATAATATGCTGATTTAGTTATTGCTTTGACATGACTACTGAAGCTAAGGTCTGACTCTAGAGACACACCAAGATTCCTGACTTGATTTTTAGTTGTTTGACCCCTAGCGTCAAGGTATGCATTCACCTTGAGAACAGAAAGATTATTAATGTTTCTTAATGTTTTTTTTTAAAACTGTTTTAAGCATGTGGGTCAATGACGTGCTGCTAATTTGTTGGTCAAAATCTAAAAAATTATTAAAATAAAATAACAAAAAACATAAAAATGCAATTCACACGAAACATTTACTTGAATGGGGCAATTGGGGTCTCGCTTAGGGCGTCAGAATGGTCTGAAACCGTACTGCTCATAATGGTGTCTGGATGAGCCTCCAATGTAATGTTTTTTATTTCATTTATTTATTTAGTCATTTAACAAATGTTTTTGTAGTTTTGTAGGAGGAACAGACCGAAATTCAAGTCGTTATTTACTGGTAATACAGAGCGAGCTAGCTAGCTAGCTAGCTGGCTGGCTGGCTGTCTGTCTGTCTGTCTATCTATCTATATGGGGTGGCAGTGGCACAGTGATAGAGCAGGTTAGCCACCAATCATAGGGTTGGTGGTTTGAATCCTGGCCCACACGACTCCACGTGCTGAAGTGTCCTTGGCACTTGCACACTGGCTACTGCGAAATAGGGGGAAAGTGTCCAAGGACAAGACAC
Organism: Moxostoma hubbsi; assembly: GCA_032164185.1. Classification (NCBI taxonomy): domain Eukaryota; kingdom Metazoa; phylum Chordata; class Actinopteri; order Cypriniformes; family Catostomidae; genus Moxostoma; species Moxostoma hubbsi. The sequence continues at coordinate 15,684,205 of JAVLUX010000030.1, read as the reverse complement.
TGAACCCCAAGTTGCTCCCAATGGCAGGCTAGCGCCTTGCATGGCAGCCATTGGAGTATGACTGTGTGTGTGAGTGGGTGAATGAGACACAGTGTAAAGCGCTTTGGATACCGATAAGGTTAGAAAGGTGCTATATAAGTGCAGACCATTTATTTATTTATCTATCTATCTATCTATCTATCTATCTATCTATCTATCTATCTATCTATCTGTCTGTCTTTGCTCTTCCTGCTTAGTTTGTGTATTGAATGCAGGAATAGTCAAGACAGCAGAATCTATGTGCAGCTTTGATTTAATAAGAAAACCACGTCGAGATACAAATGTAGAAAACACAGGAACAAAACAAACGTTACATTCATGGGGATAGTAGGAACCAACAACTGACACATTAAATACATTGGGGCAAACAAGAAAAAGATGAGAACAATCAGACCAGGAACAGAGACACAAGAATGTAAACCAAACTAAAAGTCTCTTAAGCACCTAGCAATCTCTGGTGGCCGCTGGGACAGAAGTCTCAGACAGATAGTTTTATTCTCCATCTGTCTGACTGTCGGTCTGACTGTCGGTCTGTCTGTCTACAAATTAATGAACAAATGTATACAAGGTGATAAAAATATACTTCAGACTATTCTTAATACATGGTTACTTTTTGCAGAATGATTGGCTCTTTAGATAACAAAGTTTTGCTATTCAGTTTTGCCATGTTCAAGTAATAATTTTTCATTTTAATACGGTAAAGTTATACAATGTTGGATCTATGTAGTTACAGTAAAGAAATGGTACTATTAATACATTTCATATTTCAAAACAAAACAATTTGATCTTTAGTACTTTTTCTTTACTTTTATACCTCATGTAGCTCAGGTGTGAATCTGTTAGAGGTTTCAGATTTAAATAGTTTTTAAAGTTGTATACAAAAATGTATAAAGTTAGGTTAAAATGTACTGTGAAAAAATGTGGTTATAATTTAAACTGTTAGGGTCTGTTATTTTTCTTTCTTTATAATGTGATTGGGTACTTTGTGAAGAATAACCTATCAGGTATGAGAATATGAAGGAGGGGCGGGATGAAAAAGAACGAGAGGGGAGGCAGAGAATGTGGGATATATGAAGGAAGACAGGTGAGGGATGTCGGCGAGACAACCCTCTGGAAAGTGTGAATTGTGTATAGAAATGTATGCATTATAGTTCATCTCAAGGATATTAGAGTGGACTTTGAACTGAGTTACTGCTGGTTAAGCGTGACAGCGAAGTTCGAGTTTATTTAAAGTGCGTCACAGACATGCACGGATGACCCACTGGTGGCGAGCCAGTACATTCTGAGTGAACTGTCTATGGTCGCGTTCGCTGTGAAGGAGAACGACAACGGATGTTATTTCGGGAAAGTTTGATGACTGGAGTCCCGTGCACTGCCGAACAGAGCGAGATACCGCGTGGGTAAGCGTCCGAGCCGCTGGATGAAAGACGCACTGCTGACGGCCGTTGAGTGCGTCTCGTGACGGGGAGATGGATTCTGGTTAGGAGCCTGAAAGACTGTGAACGATCGTCATTTAATTGATCCAAATCTTCAACAAAGGTATTTGTTTTGTTTATTTTATTTGTGGCTCAATTGAGTGAAGCGGCCGTGTGTTTTTGGCCTCTACGAACCCAAGCAGCGGAACAGGCCTGCAACAGAAACTAAGGGGTATTTAAAGTATTATTTGCTGGCTTAGGAGGTTATTCTATTAGTTTGAAAATCTTTCTTTGTTTCTTTGATTTTATTGATTGTTGATTTACATGTGAAGGTCATTTGAAAGAGAAAAGAATAACCCGGTTCCAAATATACATTTTTTTGTTTGTTTGCAAATTATGGACAGATAATTCATTTTAATTAATTAAATTTAAGTTGGAGTTAATTCTTTGTATTGTGGTGAATTATGCTTCATTTTCCCTTTTGATTTGAAGTAAAATAGATAGCAGCACGAATTCAACTAAACCCATCATACTAAAGAACTTGGGCGTCACCCATAACAATTCCCAGTCACAGGAAGGGGGCGTTACACTCAAACTAGTGGTTCCCAACCTTTTTTTTTTGCTATAAGTACCCCCACAGTACAGTCAGTAAGGCTCAAGTACCTCTAATCTAATAATTCAAGCAAAATCTGTATTACAGCAGTTATACTTGCAATTGATGATACAGTTTTTACTAAAATATAACTTCTAATAAAAATAACATTTAGATTTTTTAGTTATCTAGTAAACATTATATTCTAATGCTATGTTAACTTATTTAGTTAGTGAATACACGATAAGCATATGTAAGGAAAAGAGCAAAGCATAAAGAGCTTTATCCTATAAAAATACCTTCTTAATAAATGTATTGTAATACATGTCGGTCAGATCAGTAGCCCTTCAAATGATCTAATGGCATCTCTGCCTTCGTCTCTTTCTAGCATTTTTCTTTTTCTTCTTCAGACGTAAATTGTTCTCCTCTTCCTCATGTTGTCCATCTCTCTCCAAAGGCTGTGGCATGTTCCCTCCCCATCCATAAATGGGTCCTTCAGCGCAACCAGAAGATCATTGTGAGTACATTTGTCCTATCATTACCTAGTGTGCTATAGCAGCTTTGAATTTAGTAGTTTCAAATGCTGAATTAGTTAGGAGAAAAGGAAATGCTAATGGATTGTCAAGTATTAATAATACTAATAAGGAAGGCCTTGTGTCTCACCATGAGTGAAATGTGCATTGATGTAAACACATGCTTGTTGATCCTGTGTGCGCATTGTTACCGGAGCAGATACAGTCACTTCAGGGTAATTTACTACCAGTCTTTGAGGAAATGCTTGAGCTGAATTGGAACAGATAGAGTAAATGAGTTAACAAATGAATTGGGATTTTTGTCTCAGAGGGCTAGAGAGATATTGTTAGAACATAAATAGATAAATACACGAGGCCTGTCATATCAAGTGAGAGTAAAATCTTACCATCATTCCTGATGTTCTCTGCATTCTCAATGTTCGGTCTGTTGAAAATGGGAATGATTAGCATAGGCTGAACTGCACTGCACCCTGCAAATTTACACTATTTCCATTTGCAAAAATATTGCAGAATGATATCAGAGTGGTAAAAAAAAACGGACTCCAGAATGATTGTGTTCACATTATCTATGGCATCTCCTTTGATTAATTGTAAAGACTTACCTAGATATGTATCTGTTGTAGCCATTCATATTAGGACTACACATCCTTAAGGGATAGGATATGTCATCATATAAAACCACAGCATTGAATCCAAAGGGATTATCCTGACACTCAACAGATACCTTTAATAAAACACAGTCACACAATGTCTTATATGTACTGCTACCTTGACTTCTTATTTGTTTTTCAGTATTAATGCAGTTGCTGTGCATTGCTGTGTCTATATATATATATATATATATATATATATATATATATATATATATATATATATATATATATATTGTAACAGTTTTTAGGACAATTTGAAGGAATAATCACAGTCATACATTGAGATTAAATGTGTTGATTAAAGTAATATAAAATGCTTTACAATTTAAGGGACATATAGCCAAGAGGCCAGATTATTAAAGATTAACAAAACATTTTGTGTATGCATGGCTATGACATAATCTGTGATTGCTACATTTCTGTTCTATTCACATAGTGGCATTAGCAAAATATATAGAATGCATAGGAATAAATAACAACATAATTTTATTGAAAAGGAGCCGTGATAATCTCTGCCATCAAAACAGCCAAAACTGCAAAACATGGGCAACTATTCTTAAACATGGAAATCCTTCAGTTCTTTATGGACTTAATGGAGTGATATTCAGAGATTTTCATAACAGCCCAATGCTATTTCAATCTTGTTATTATAATCTATGCAATGGCTTTGTATACAGGTAGCGTGCAGATGGCTACCCAGTCATAAACAATAAAGCAGTAACGTCATAAAGCTATTTGGCAACACAAAATAACTAACCTCTTTGAACCAGGCCAGTGAAGTACCAGTTCAGAGATCAAGCAAAACAATGCAATATGATAATCATCTCACTAAACATTACATAAGAGTCTAATCATAGCGTCTAATCAGAGTGTAACCCTTCCATCCATTCTGTGGAAAAACATGCCCAAGCATACTCCGTGTGAAAGACCGGTGTAATGACTTTTCCATCTGTGCATTTGAAAAAAAGTTTTGAACTTTTCATTCTGACTTATGATTTACTCATATTTGGACATGCATAGGCCTACATGGATTTTTTATTAAAATGTTACCTTTTCGTTTCGGTCAGATGCAATCGCCATTTTGCAGCGTATGGAACAATCCCGGAAGTAAAAGCATGATACGTATCACATCATGCTGCGTGAACCTTCAGGCATCTAAAATTAACGTTCACTTGTTTTTCCCTTTTTTAAAGATTACAGTAAATAGCTGTTTTACAACTGGATTTAAAGAATTTTCTCTAATAGAATTATAATCAAACAAAATCAAATAATAGAATGAAATGAAATCTTTGTCATGGCGCTATTTCATACCTCTTACGTAAGGCTGTACATCTGGGAGCTCTTGTGGGTGGATCTACAAGCTTTCCATTCCTGTTGTAGTTGTAGTCTACATAACAGATTACATTATCTCTTATTATACATTATCTCTTGTTAAATTTTACAAAGTTCACTTAAGGAAAGTTTGTATTCTTACTCGTTTGTCTTTGAGATGTTTGCTCTATTCTGGTCTTCCTCTGGTCTTCCCATTCTGAAGTGGACTGTTTGGAGGATGTTATCCAGAGAATTCTGAAACATTTCCAGATGCACCAACCCTTAGCAATTAACTCCTTGTGAGCAATTACTTAAAAGAAACAAAACAATTCTGACTGAAATATCCATAGTACTCTTACAACCACTGACAACTGGCATGTATAAAACCTTACTTACAACATACAACTGATTGTTACGCCTAAGAATGTTGCAAAACTTCAGGGCTCTGACTTTATATAGTTCCTATTTTTATGTTCCTGGTGAAACCAGTTTCTTTGTTTGAAACATTTGCATACATTGCACCAATGAAAGCAAGCCTTCCCAGTTTCAGTTCAGAGTTCTTATAGCTAGCCAATAGAATTATAAGAAAGTACATGTTACCCTTTCAGTTATTATTAATAATTTTCTCAACCTAAGAGGTTTGTTGCAACTTGGCTCTAAGCCATTTATGCCATGTCACACTAATCACTCTGCTGTATACTAACACTCTTAAGATGGGGAAAAACTGGAGGGAACAAAAGTTTTAAGTCAATTTCACACTGTTAAGAAAAAAGTAACTGGGAATCAACTTCTATGATATATTGAAATCTTTCCAAATTATATGTTGCGAGAAAATAAATTATTTTGTTTTGAATAGCCATTATTGGAATGTGGTTACTGCATCTACCAGCAGAGGCTAACTGCAAAAGCTAACCATATGTATATATTTATATGTTTTGTTCCTCTGGGAGCAAAAATGTTTTTTGCACAGTACTTTTTTTTATCCTTAAGGGTACAAAGACAGCATGTACCCAAAACAAGTCATAAACTATCTAGATTTACAAAAAAAGGTCTCCTTTAGGGTACCACCACGTTTGCGTGCAGTGTTTACATTTAGCTATATCAATTACTTGAAAATAAAAAAAATATTATGTTCATATGAAAACTGCTGTGGCAGCTTCTGTCTTGCATTTCTCTGCAGTTTCCTATAGCCAAAAATGTCTAAGAGAACCACAACAAACTCCTTCCCTTCCCTTGAGCACAAGGTTGTGGATGAAAATAGCTTAAAGCATGGATGGATGAACACTACTGATTGTACTATTATTTGAAACACTATAATTCTAATGTCGTTTAATATTGCTAAGGAAGGATAAGGGCTTTTCAAACTTGTTAATCCTGTGTAAACTAAATCCTGGGTTATCTAGTTTCATTTTTCACACTCTTCATACTTTACTTATTAATTATTAATTAATAGTTAATCATTATCTCTGGGAATTTTCCAAGGTTTCCCACATTTTCCAAGGTTTCACTATGTACATTCATAAACAAAGGGACAGAGTTCTCATTTGCTTATTTGACATGTCAATACCGATGTGTTTAAATACAAAACACAACATAAAACTGTTTTCCAGCACAACACAAAATCGCACACACTCGAACCCTGCTATGTGAATCTCTCTCTCCCTTGAACTGGCGTCCCAAACCTCCGACCTGACTTACGTTTCCCTTTCGGCTGTCCTTCTGCCGGCCGGTCTTCCCCACCTCCTGGGAATCTGAGGAGGATGAGGGGAGGGATAGGGGAGAGAGAGAGAGAGAGAGAGAGAGAGAGAGAGAGAGAGACTGAGAGAGAGGGGAGACTGAGAGAGAGGGGAGAGAGAGAGAGAGGAAAAAGAAAAAAAAACTCCAGTTCCCGACCATGCTACCACATGGTCCTCAGCCAGCTGCACTGCCCCCTGGTGGATGGCAGCAGCCAGGACCCCATGACAGCGTGTCTTCCTCAACTGCCTTCCAGTTTTCGGCACCAGTGTGGCAGACAAGCCTCTTGTTCATCGCAAAAGGAGGAAGCAGGAACCGGTTAACTATCAAAAAGACATTTAATAAACCAAACACAACATAAAACTACTTTCCAGCATAACACAAAAGCGCACACACATGAACACTGCTGTGTGCGTCTCTCTTTCCCTCGAACTGACGTCCCCGGCTCCTCTTTATCCCTCTTCCAGGTGATTGGGCTGATTCAGTGATGGGCATCCATCGTTACGGCCTGGCCATGCCCGGAAACACAACTTCTCGATTGAGTTGCTCTTCTATGGAAATGTCATCAAGCAATCTCCTCTGTTTGTCTTTCATCTTCTGAAATGTAACACAAAAACATATGCAACATTCCGCAACATTCCGTAACATTCTGACACTGCATCATTTCACACTCTAGTATTTTGGCACAGCAAGTTGGCAACAATGCGGGGCACTGGAGCAGGTTTTCATAACCCCGGGTTAAAAACAGTGCTAACCCTTATTCAGAATGACAAGTTTCTTTATCCAGAGTTAAAGTCAGGGTTTAAAAATACAATAACCCGGAGTTAAGTGCAGTGTTAAAAGCCCAATAGTGTGCACTGTTTGAGAAGAAGGGGTGGTCTTACAGTATGCTATAAGATTTTGATATTTCAGGGTAAAAAGAGGATCTTTCACCACATGAACCAATCAGACAGATCTCACAGTAAGATCAGAAAGAGTAGGTTGATTTTTCTTTAGCTGAAATTGGTGTTTATTTTCGGAAATTCGAATTACTGCCCCCAGTGGCCAAAGAGGTAAGTGTTGTTGGGCGTATAGGCATGTGAGAGCTCTATTTTCCGGATGTAATGTCCACATTGGGGCGCCCAAAAACAAGATGTGAAGCAAGTTGTTTTCAGCTCTACCACCCTAAATCTAACCTTCACATTTTCAAAAAACATCCTTTAGTATGATTTATAAGCTGTTTTCCTCATGGGGACTGACTGATTGTCCCCACAAAGTAAAACATTTCAGGTTTTACTATCCTTGACTACATTTGGTCCCCACAACGTAGGGATCACACAAAAATCAAAAGGCTAAAAATAAATTCAGAACAATAAAACATATGTAACATCTGTATAAGATTAATTTCATAGGTTTGTCTATGATATGCAAACCCAGTCACAATTGGTGTGCACCTCCTTAAGGGGAAGGATTTGTTGTCAAAAAACACTTTAGTGCTGAATCCGAATGGTCATCCTGACACTCGACTGAAATCTGAAAGAGATGTCTTTAGCATTTAAACTGGGTTTGTTCCGAAAAATATTTATACCATTATGTGCATTATTGTCACGATTCACTGTTGTCTGCCCTGTGTTTTACCTCTGTCATCTGTTCCCCATGGACTACACTTCCCATCATCCCCTGCTCTGATCACCTCCAGCTGTTCCTTATTGTTTCTCACCTGTGTTTAATGTTCTCATTTGTCTTTGTGTATTTAATGCCCTGATTTCTGTTCAGTATTGTGAGTTGTTGAATATATTTGAAAGTGTTTCGACCTACCGTGTTCTGCCTGTGCCCTTCATGGATGTTTTCTCTTGTTTACGTTATTGTTTCCCATCGTGGATGTTTGATTTGTTCCTGTGTCTACCCGTTATTTGTATTTGTTTATCTTTTCATTAAAATCCTTCGCCGCAAATAGATCCAGCTCTCTTGACTTCTTCCCAAACGTTACAATTGTGTACTCTATTGTAATAAACATATCAAATGTATTTACTTATTGTCTTCACATAGGACTTGGACCTGTAAAAGAGAAAATGAGAGAGATTAAAATTTTGGATTGTTGTCAAGCAATGTCACAAATTTAATACGCCAGCAAAATATTTGATGTGTATTGGACGCTGGTGTGCTGGTTTCCCAACCAGGCCAGCTTAACTAGCAATATGCTGTGTTTAAGTCCTCCTGGGAAGATTGTACTTACAAGGTCGGAAGTTGTAAATACTATGTGATGTGAGTTCAGGCGATTTTAGATGGAAAGATCGTATCCGTTTAGCTGTTTCATATTTATTTCACTCTTAACCACTTTCTGACAAAGACAAGAAGCTTTTTTAGCACCAATACAACAAAATGTAGAGCAATGCCGTTAGGTGACATTAGGTTTGTAATTGATGCATTGTCTATTTTGTTTATCATTCTTGTGCCGTAACACAGGCTTGTCAGGGTCAAAGAAAATGTAGATTTTCCTACTAGTAATTACAGTTTTGTGGTTGCGTTCATGTGTGCTCAACTCGTAAATATGGTAATTTCGACATGACTTGAACTCACCAATAATTCCTTGGTCAGAAAGCTATGCTGTTTAACCAACTTCGCCATGCAAGTTTTGCTCATTAACACTGTGACTATTCTGGTCTACCTGCTAGACCAGCACTAGAAAAGCAATGACCAGCATAAACTACCCTAGCTGGACCATAATGAAAATTCAAACTGGTCTAAGATAGATTTTTAGTTTTTCGCAAGGAGGCATTGTGTAACGTATCCAACAATGCTTAGACCACACTTATTTGTTTTCGTAATTTCCTCATTTTCCAAAGTGTGCAGTAGAGAGCATATTCTAGAGTCTCCATTGCTGGTGGAGGAAAATGGCACTCTTGTGTGGATGAGAGATGTAAAAGTAGCACATTTTCAAACAAAAATGTTTTAGTGCATGTGTCCTCAGAAATGAATAATTCAGCCTGGAATTTTTGTCACGTCTAAATTTCAACATCATTGCTACAATTCATGCTAAACTATCCAGAAAAATAAAATGAATCTGTCTGCATTTTGCTCTTGTGTAAGGGATATGCCTTTAGCCCTATATAATTTCCAAAATGTAGTGGAAACCTACAAAATTGTGACTGTTAATTCTCAAACTTACAATAATGAAAGTTTCACAATTGTACACACTTTCACCACAGTCTGACACAATCAATGGGACGATATCATCAAGTTACTTGAAACAAAAATAACTTCTAGGCCACAAGTTACAAAGCTAATGCTAACATGTATGCAAATGCCATCAGAACTGTTGTCAATACACCAATATTAAAAAAAATGTTAAGTTTCGGAATATGGCATATTTCAGCTTTAACTTTCCACAATAAAATGTCTTCTCATTTGACATGTAGTGAATATAAAATTGTAAATAATATACCATCTCCCTTGCACCGTTTGCACATCACAGTTTTGTTTTCTTGGGGTCTACCTTTCTGCGGGAATACAAAGAGTATATTTGTGTGAAACTCCACACATGTACAGTACATATACACACTAGCTGCAAAATCTTCCTTTTTTGTTGCTTAATTTAGCAAAAAAAAATCTACCTTTCACAGCAACTTTCAATGCTGTCCATGTGTGCCTGTATGCAACAGTAAAAACTGTAAAACTGTGGTATGATCTTGTTTTGCAAAACATGTTTTACAGCATTCATCATGAAAGAAGTGTATTCTGCATGCATAAAGCTTGCAACAGAATCCAGAACATTAGTCAGAAACAGGTTTGTGACAGGGCGGAGTGCGGGGCCGGGTGGTGATTCTGCACACCCGGTCCCTTATCAGGCTAATTAAGCCTCCGAGAGGGATAAAGGCCGACAGCGGAAGGTGGTGCGACAGAGAGAGAGCGTTTACGGGCAGCTGTCCAACATATGCGTATGTTTGTGTCTTTTTGTTCAGTTTTCTATTCAAACTAATATTTATATTGTCAAGCCGATTCTCGCCTCCTCCTTCCCATGAATCCCTTTACAAGGTTTTATTGTTGTGTTTGACATATTTGATATACACTCACCTAAAGGATTATTAGGAACACCTGTTCAATTTGGCTGGTGGTGGTGGTGTAATGGTGTGGGGGATGTTTTCTTGGCACACTTTAGGCCCCTTAGTGCCAATTGGGCATCGTTTAAATGCCACGGCCTACCTGAGCATTGTTTCTGACCATGTCCATCCCTTTATGGCCACCATGTACCCATCCTCTGATGGCTACTTCCAGCAGGATAATGCACCATGTCACAAAGCTTGAATCATTTCAAATTGGTTTCTTGAACATGACAATGAGTTCACTGTACTAAAATGGCCCCCACAGTCACCAGATCTCAACCCAATAGAGCATCTTTGGGATGTGGTGGAACGGGAGCTTCATGCCCTGGATGTGCATCCCACAAATCTCCATCAACTGCAAGATGCTATCCTATCAATATGGGCCAACATTTCTAAAGAATGCTTTCAGCACCTTGTTGAATCAATGCCACGTAGAATTAAGGCAGTTCTGAAGGCGAAAGGGGGTCAAACACAGTATTAGTATGGTGTTCCTAATAATCCTTTAGGTGAGTGTATATTGTGTCAATGTTTGTCAATGTATTTTCTTAAGATGTTACTTTTATGCATTTACAATCATGGATGAGTTGACAAATTCTTATTAAAGCATAATCGTTTATTAGAGGATCAAGCATCTTTTGTACAGTAAAGACTGTTAGCGTTATAGATTCAAATTTTTAAAGCTTTAGAGTTTCGATTTTAGAGCTTATGGAAAGATGCTAAATTAATAGAAAGGTAGAAGAAGTGGTGTTCTCTAATGGCGAACTCGGTGAGATCTTCTGCCTCTTTTAGATTTTTTCTTCTTTCCCCTCTGAAGCACATGCATCTCTTTTTCATAGTGTCCATCTCCATCCATCAGTTCAGGGCTGTTCCTTCCCCTGCCACCAGGTGGAATGAGTCCAAGTGAAACACCTAAATAAATTAGGTAGTCTTTTTGTAAGTGATTCTTGACACAATACCAATATACAGTACAGCATTTAATACTGCATTTTTGATGGTGGCAACAGCTGAAATGTAGAACATTTCTCACCATCTGTGAAAGTTAGGCACCCACCCATGGCACCCGTGTTTGTGAAGACATCTGTAGTTGCACTGACTTGGCCATTCACAGCAAAAGAATCCTGTACTTGACCAGCTTTGAAAAAACAAAAAAACAAAAAAACAAAAAAACAAAAAGGATGCTAACAATGAATACTAGAAGAGCACATACAGTGAAATGTAATGTGAAATATTTATAATATAGGATATAAAGCATCATATCGTTTTGCTATGCAGTTTGTAGGCAATTACTAACTGGTCAAGTCAAAAGAGCCAACCCCAAATTTTTAAAATATGCTGGTCTCTCAGTAATAAGTTTAATACTTAGGGTTAGGGACTTATTCGAATCTATAATCCAAAGTGTAAGCAATCACAATATTACTCACCACCATTATCCTGATTCTGTCCATGAACATTTAGAACCCTACAAATGATTTTTAGGAAAAAATACAGAATTATGCTTAAATATTTGGGATAATAAAATCAAAAGGCAGAAAATGTCAAATCAGAATGGTGAAATATGGGTAGCCTCTGAACAAGGTTAATTTTGAAAGGTTTACCTAGTCACAAATGGAGTGCACCTTCTTAAGGGGAAGGATTCGTCATCAAAAATTACATTAGCGTTGAACCCGAATGGGTCGTCCTGACACTGGACTGAAATCTGAAATAAATGTGGATGTCTTTAGATCCACTGTGTGCTCTGAAATGTATTAACATCATAATGTGAGAGATATTTTGTTCTCTGTTGTAATAAACAAGAACAAATGTGTACTTTATCATTGTCTTCACATTGGACAGGGACCTAAAAAGAAGGAAAAGAAGTGAGAATCATGAATAAAAAAATCAAATAAATATCAGTGAAATATCAGAGAAATTATACAATATTTTTGACTGAAAACACATCACCAAGATTAAATCTTAAATAGAAAAGATTAAAATAATCTGCTAAGAATCTTCAGCAATGTGTCATTTCAAAAAATGTATTTTTTTCCTTCTTTAAACTAATTACTATAATTAACTAATAACTACCTAATTAACTAATTACTAATAATGAAAGACACGCCTTAAGATGACTTCATCCAAAGACTTTTTAGCAAGTCAGGTCACTGGGCGGCATTCTTTGGAATTCTCCCGCGCAGCTATTTTCTATGTAAACAAACGGCATACAAGTGCACCTCCAATCTTCATGAATGGGAAAGACCGAAATATAGACATCAAGATTTACGATCAAGGAACAAATTTAAAATTAGCAGTAAAATCTGACAACGCTGGCATCATAAATTGTGCTTCTTTAGCTCAGATCATGCTGAAAAACAAAATTTTCCCGGCTAGTGTAGCTAATGCTTATACGCGTTCTTGAGTTGATTGACAGGCAATGTCTGTATCAAAAAAGGTGACTGTCTATTTTACCTGTAGGGTAAGATACCTGACTTCCTTTCTACAACTGCTGATCATTGGGAATTCAAATTTCTCCCATTAATTTTAATAGCAGTGGCCCATCTCTGCTTAATAGTCTCTACTTTATTATTCCAAAATCCATGCTAAAGTATCCCGAATACCCTCATTGAATCAGTGTAGATCTGACTGCTTTTTGCTCTTGTCTTAGGGACATGCTGTTGGCCAGTGTTGGAGAGTAGCTAACTACAAGTAGCGGTGCTACTAACTTAACTACATTTTCAGTAGCTTGACAGTTGCTCAGCTGCTTTTAAAACTGTGTAGCTTTTCCAGTAGAAAACTACATTTTCCAGCAAGTAGCGGCGCAGTGTGTCCAAACGCTACATCATGTTTTGCTCAGATTATAAATAATAGCCTTCTTTATTGCGTAGAAGCCAAACTTCTACCGGAAAAACCTCTGACGAACTTGAAGAGTATTCTGGCTATTTCTCAGAATCAGGCTGTCCTTATTCTTCTTTTGTTACGACAGATCACAAACTAAAATAGTGTACTACTGCTATCTACAAGCAGCTTATTATGGCTCACGATTAGAAGAGATTGTCTTATGGTGATATAAAGCAAACAGTTGATAAAATGACACAATTCTGTTCTCTGAAACAAACAAAGTTTTAGACACTTTGTTGTTAATAGACAACATAACAGCATATTTACCTATACATTTTTAAATAAAACAATTAAAAAAGTTATTACTGCCTTTTGAGGAATTTTCTTTCTGTTCTGAACTTGTTTATTTTGCTTCTCATTATCTGTTCCTTATTTAGAGCAGCGAGAGAAATAATTCCTAACATGCATAAGTATTTGATTTCTCAACTTCTTAGCATTTAATTAAGTATTATTGTCATAAATAAATATTAAATAAATAAAATGATTGGCAAAAGAAATAATATATTATGGCATGTATTATTATGCAACAATCTATTATAGGGTGACCCAACATCATCTTTCTCCCAGACATGTCCTCTTTTTCAGACCTGAACAAAGCGTCTTGCCAGGATTTAAAAATCATTTTTACAAAAATTTGTAGAGTAGCCTCTGTATGTAACCTGTAAAGCTGAAAGTTACATGTCAGTGGCAAAAAGTCTGAAAATACAATGAACATAAACACATGAGGGGAGGAACAAGCCCAGAGGCTCTATTCACATATTATCCACACTCAATATTATGTGACAAGCACAAAACACCAACCCAAGGAGAGTGTCATAAAAATGTGATCTTTGTTCTAATGTTGTTATTTTATTTTATGGCCATTATTAACTGTATTAATGTTACTATTCTTTAAATGTATTAAATACATTTAATGTAAAAAAATATTACCTCATTAAGTTTTTTCAATGTAGCTAGCTACTTTTTGATAGTAACTTATATTGTAGCTAACTACTTTTTCAAAAGAGTAGTTTGACTGTAGCTTAACTACTTTAATTTATGAGTAGCTTGTAGCTTGTCAAACTACAAAGTAGTTTCCCCAACACTGCCGTAGGCTCTATATCCTGCCTAAAATGTAGCACAGACCTACGATCTTGATTGTCAAACCTACAACTAACCAGAAGCTTTTCAAATATAGTTCACACTATGTCAACACAGTCTGATACAATCAACAGGATGATCAAGTTCATCTAGTTCCTCAAAACGAAAATAACTTTAGAAATACAACAACCAGACACATAAGCTAATGCTAACATGAATGCAAACGCTATCAAAACTGTTTATCAATACACCAGTCCTCTCAGAAAAGGTTTTCTGATATCGTATGTTCAGCTTTAACTTCTCACAGGACATTCTGCATCTTTCCATTTTGCACATAGTTTGTATATATGAAAAATACCCTTTCTCTTCGAACGCTTCCACGTGTCATGACTGCACTATTCACTGTAATGCATGTGTCGCACAATGAAAACGCAAGCACGCAGTATCCGGGTTGTTCTACAATCAAAATCTGCGCACATCTCTTCACACTTTCTAGATTTGACTCATATCAGTCATATTTTTCTTTCACTTTGTTTACAAAAATAGTTTCACTTCCTTTTGTTCTACCTTGCTTTGAGAAGTACAAATAGAATATAGTGTGATAATACACTCAGTTACATTATATGCTGTCCATGGGTTCACTGTAATTGCACAGTAAAAACGTTATGTTCCTGTTTTGCAAAAATGAGTTTAAAGCTTTCATGCACCATGAGGAAACTGTGCAGTTATTTTGCTTTTCTGCACTTAGAAAGTATGCAGCAGATAACACATATCTTTAGTGGGAACAAAGGGAGATGCTTCATATTTTTGTTTGAAATTTAATCTAGAGATTTCCTTCAAACTCCACTTGCACTGTGACAGAACACAAAGCAGGAAAACAACAACAATGCATATTAGTTTTCCAATGTAGACATCCTGAAGAGCATAAACAGAGGGATGAGCTGGGATTTCCCTCAAGTAAAGGTATTTTCCATTATGACTAGCCCTTCCTTTCTGAAGAGAGAACTTTATGACTCATAGAACAGTGTTGCAAGTTCTCATCTGCCTCCTCCCACCACAAGAGGGCGATACATAGAAGCAACTGAAGAAGAGGCTGCACCAGACAGCCTCTGTGGGTTTCTGCAAGTGCTCAGGGAAAAGTTTAATCTCAGTTGTACCAGCTGCCATTATGTATGAACTTAGAGCTGTACTATTGATTTCCATTCAAAAGGTTCACATGTATGCAATAACTCCCATTTAAATTACTGTTTGCACTGTGACACTGTTGTGTTTAGAAAAAGTCTAGTTTAGTTTAGCCATTGTTAGCATATGCTAGATATTAAAAATGTTCTCTCTACTTGGTGACATGTCTCTGATTAAATATACTATGTGTTCCATCATGTAGTCAATTTCTATGCCAAACTGGAAAGCTAAATTGCAGTGGGTTCCCTCAGGGATATCAAATGGGTTTTTAGAATAGTGGGTTTTGATTTATGACTTATTCTGTCAACGGTCTGTTGTTAACGTTACTTTACAGATTAAAAATATTTTTTTAGAACATTAATTACGCACAGTTATTCCTTAAACATGGTAGGTCGAAAGTTTTGCGTACTGAAATTCTAAGCACCAAAAGCAAGTTATATTTTTAGATGGAAATGATGTAATGTAATCATTGGGAATGCAAATTCTATTAACCATTTGCCCTAACCCCAAACCCTAAACTTAACCGGCAATGGAGTAAAATGTTAATTTTAGAGCGAAAATGCAATCTCCAAATCACGTTCACTATTGTTTACGTGAATGCAATTACTTCCTGGTTCTCGTAGGTTCACAATGTTAAACTACCGTTGTAGTCTTTATGTAGCAAGTCCGCAAAATCCATGTTTGAGGTACGACTGTGTGTAACTTGTGTTATAGATCTGTTCATGCATCAGCTGATTTCAAAAGGACACTTAAAAGTCTTGCATGCCAGAATTAGTGTTCACTGATATATAAAATCTGGACTAAATATTATCTGCTGCACCCATTATACAGGGGGGAGCCACTGACAAAAGCAATGATGCAAACTGCAAGCAGAGGGACACGTGGAGGCCCATACGGCAGAGCAGTGGGGGTCCGTGCCTTAAGCTGTGGACCAGCCAGCTTGTGGCCCGCCCTTTGCCTGTGAAGGAACCAATAGTTTCGAGACTAGGGTCGGTCCATACAAGAAGTGTGCCACATTATGCATCAGCAAAACATGCCCTACCCCCACAATCACCACCCCTACATCACAATACAACCCCCCCTCCTCCAACCACCACATTTTCTTCATTTCTCCCCTCCTCCTCTTCTTTTCTCACTCTCCCTCCCTTCATCCTGGCACCCCCAGGTGTTGAATATGGGGACCCAAAGAAGAGAGCATCTGCTTTATGTCTCTGTGGGTGCTCATTTAAAAACAGAGGCTATGTTCAGAATGGAAAACTAGCTTACTGAATACTGCACAGTATGTTCATGTGCTGACTACTACTTTTTTAAATAGTGTGAAACAGAGCACATTATACAACAAAAAGTAGTAAACCCTGTATATTGTTTTCACATGACCTCATCACACTGCATGTTTAACTCAGCGACTGACATCCAGTTATAATCTTGGTAATGAAAATATTTATTTTGCTTATTTTATTTTATTTTATCTTAATGCATTGTGAGATTCATTGCCTATGTTCAGAATGGAATACTACAGGAGCTTACTACTTATTATATACTGTACAGTATACACTGTGTTCCTACTATTTTTAGAAATATTTTCATATAATGTTCCATTTATTAATATTAGTTAAATATATCTGTTAACATGCATTAGCATTTGTTAATACTAAAAGTTGTATGTTAACATTAACGCAATATAAACTAACAAGAACTAACAATGATCAATTGTGTTTTTATCAATTAACATTAACCAAGATTAATAAATGCAGTTTAAGAATATTATTCACTGTTAGTTCAGGATATCAAATGCACAACATAATGTTAACAAATGGAACTTTATTGTAAAAAAATAAAAATAATAGTAAGATCATTAAAAATTGTTCCATGATTAACACGCTAAATTAATATCACATGACCTTATCACTTTGCATGTGAGCTGAGTTGAGAGATTATCCTAGAAATAAACATGCTAATTTGCATTTTAATTCAATTTAGAGTAAAAATGAACTAACTTTTAGCAATCTAATATATTTTAAAAATCATTTCTGCAATCATTACTGGTTCTTCTATCACATCCGATTGTATACTGCAAATATTGGCAAAAGTAGCAGGTCATCCAGGTGTTAAATACATACAGACAAATTGCATACTATACACAGAATACATATTATGTACTGCATAATTATTATAGTAGTATGGTATGATGTTTTTTCGCACATAGAGCCAAATCAGCTACAGTATTTTGAATGAGATGAGGAAAAACAACTGCTATTATAGAACACATGTATGTTGTTCACCAAGCAATATAAATGACAGCTTTTCTTTCCATATTGCCTAAAGAGGCATTAAATAATGATACATTCGAACTCTTTTGCTTTATGGCCAATTTAGCAGTCTCGCATCTTTAGGCACATCAGGTAGAGCCGTGCATTGAGGATTGATTTCACGGCTGCTTAGTATGCATCACACAATGCAGGGTATGGGATAGGGAGAGAGATCTGACCACATATGATCCCTGATCATGATCTCACTCCTCTCCCTTGTGTCTCATTGGTCCCCCACAGCAGCTCTGGTAGTCGCCAATGATGCGTAATACCCTGATGACATCACTAATGCATTCGACTTGCTGCGTGTACTGATCAGTCTTTTGGTTGTGTTGATGAATGAGGTCAGTTGGAGATATTCAGGGCCTACTGCCAATCTCACATATGCACACTTTCTGCCAGGACGCCCTCTCTGATGTATTTATGTAAAGGTTTAACCATTTTGGCGAATGGATCTGAAAGCTGCCCTATTTGTGAGCAAAGTAATGAATGTGTGTAAATATTTGTACATTTGGGAAAATGTATTCACACAACAAACAACGGAACACATGAGATTTACAGTAGTCAATCTGCCAGAGATAACCTCAAATACAGACTGCACTGTCTGACACTGTCTCAACGCCCCCTGTGACACAAAGGTTTTGTACTTACAGGAGCTTTAGAAAAAATTATCTATTGACATCTTTTGCTGGGGATTATAATTAGATGTACTGATATACTGGCACAGAAGTGTAAAATATGAGAGCGTCTTGGGCAATTGTTCATTTCTAGTATTGCTGAGTGTGAGAGTCATCTGTGTGCATCATCACCAATAGTCTTTCAGAGTCCATCTGCCTGCCTTATTCAGCGGCCAAATGATGACGAGATTGAGCACTTCAGTGCATACTATTCATTTACAGCAGACATTCTGCAATACCTCATTTCAATATTTTATTTCTTTCCATTCAATTATTATTATAATTTTTTAATGTTTTTTCCTAGTCTGTTAAATTCATTAAACTTTCATAAGGATTAAAATTAGTGCAGTTTAATGAAGAGAAGTGTGCTGTACTTTTCTAAGTGACAAGACTTGCTGTTTTCGACTGGTGGTGGATTAGAGGACGCGAAAAAATCCCACAGACTTTCAATGAAGAGGGACCCGAGCCATATCTAGGGACCAGAATGTGACAGAGAAATGGTGAGAAACCTTCTAGAATAGCCTATAACTTGATAGAAGTGCACCAAAAGCCACTCAAAACACTTTTGAGCACCACTCACATTTTCTTCAGGTGAGTCTGAAGTTTAATTATGTTAGTGTTAATCATTTGGAACTGAAAGCCCTGTTGAACAGTGGAATGTAGAATGTGCACAGTTACTGAATGAATGCGATTATTCTCATTAAACACATCATAATAGGAGGCCAGTGGCAATTTCATACCTCATAAACAAAACTGTGACTTGAGATGTGACGGGAGTTGATGAGCTGAGCAAATCAGGGTTACAATGATTGATGAGAGAGCTTCAGTTTAAGTTTTTTTGGGCCATCTTAAGGAAAATCATGTTGACGTGTCTCTCCAGGGTGTATCTTATGTCTGGGAGAATCCTGGCTTTGATGTCAGAGTGTCTTTCTGGATTTATGAATAAGACCAGAGTTAAAAAGGACTAGTGTCTATACCCTGTGAACAAAAGGCTGTCAAATTTTTTACACATAGAACAGACAGTAATGTATCCCACACATTGCATAATCTACACTTGACCTAATAAAATGTGTCGCTTGATGATACTAATTATCACTTGACAAAAACTGATGCACTCTCTTCCATAATTATAATCATTATTATTTTTTTATTTCCTGTCTTAAAAGGGATAGTTCACCCCAATATAGTGACCAAGTCTGTCAAGCTCCAAAAAGGAAAAAAAACACACCATGAAAGCCCAGTAAAAGTAGTCAAAATGAATTTTTCTTAGGAGACCTGACTGGAGTCACTCAGCATGCCCTGGATTCGACCTTGCGACTCCAGGGGTTGCAAGTCAGCGTCAATACTCAATGAGCTACCCAGGCCCCCCCATAGCCGGCATATTAAATTTGTAGCCTGATCTCATGCAAATTACTTGACAGTGTTGACATTTGCGAATTCATTATGTGGTACTTCAATGTCCACTCTGTGGCGCTAAAAGCTAGTTAAAAGTTCTCTCAAACAGGTAAGGTTTTGAAGTGTAATGATTTATTGAGATTTAAATCAACAAAACCAACCTCCCTATCCTAAACCTTAAACGTAAACCTAACCAATAGTGTCACAAAAACAGTATAAATGTGAGATGAACAATGCAATTGCGGAAAACAACCACGTAATATGTTGTAATTCTTTAACATTTGGTTCTAGCATCGACTTGCATGCGCTTCTGCATTTCTGATCCTTCATATTGAAAAGTAATCTGTAATCTGCCATTTTACTCTTTGAGTTGTGTTAAAGTGAATAAAAGTAATTGTTGTTGTTGCGCCTCTAGGGTTAATTTTACCAAGAAACTGCCATTATAAAAAAAATATTCAGCAAAAACGTATGTATATACGACAACAAATGTATATTTGTATATATGTATATTTTTTTAGCTTAACAAATATGTTGACTATAAACTGTCTATGAAAAGATTCTCCTTTTGTGTTTAATGGGGAAAATAATAGCCTATACTCTACATGTTTTGTAACAACATGAGTGTGAGTAAATAATAGAAGAATTATTATTTCAGCTAAACTATTCCTTTAACCCACTGTGCTGTCTGTCTACAGTGATTTCAAGTATATCAGGTTCCACTTTGAACACATGGACAGTCTCACACGTGTGAGTTGCATCTATGTTCCCAGTATAGAAATGTGTGCGTACATACAGAATGTGTGTGTGTGTGCGTGTGTGTTTGACCTTGTAAGCTGAGCGGGTCAGACTTCCTCTTCCTTTGGCTGAAGGAAATTCTGAAACATCAGCGTAGTGGAGTTCATACAGGTCAACAACAGGGTGTGGAATTGGAGTTTCCCACACTGAGCCGTTCACATTCTTATGAATGCTGTATGTGAAAACATGTTTTATACTGAAATAAAAAGGGCAGAAATACCCCAGGGCTGCTGGGCCTCTGGCCATTGGTCGGCTCATGCCGGCGGGGCTGGGACTAGTGGACACTGCCAAAAAGGTTTTTGATGGTTGATTTTACGGCATTTTTTTCAAGAAATGTAGTGGCACAAAATTGATCACCATACACAATATGAGTTGAACATACATAATAATGTTTATTTTATTTTATTACATATGTTTAGTTTTATCAACTCAATTCTACCGAGTATACAACCACATCTAATCACATCTAATCACATCTAATCAAGTTCATTCTACTAAATGGATGTAGATTTAAGCCCTTTTTAAACTTTATTATAGTTTGTAACTTATTTTCATTTAGCATAATGAAAAACAATTCAATAATTATAAACAGGTGCATTTACTTTGAGCCAGTCAATTAAAAAAAAAAAAATATATATATATTTTTTTATTTTAAGTGGAATGGATGAGATGGATGAGAAACACGGAGTTAGAACTGAAAAGATCTCAGCTGATACCATTAGCTTGATCTGCTGATGAGAGCATATCCAGACATAGACGTCGCCGGCCTGAACAGTCTGTAGCTCTAGCTAACACAAAAAGTGAGGAGCGATCCTGTGGAGGGCACAAAGACCCCCGCATTTGAAGCTCAATGTATTTGCTCATGGCAGAACAGTTCTACCAAAACACTGTCAAGGCTGATCAGCGGCCATGTCTGTGATCGTTCACACAAACTCACATTCCCACACACATTCCCGCACACAGTCTGGAGAGCTGGAAGAGACAATCTGAGTTGTTGTATTTGCCCAGACATCACTTTCCAAATCATCTCCAGGGTGTCTCGTTACTCAAAGCAGCATACGCTGATAAGATACCATCCATACCCTCATCATCAGGGAAAGAATACTAGCACTGTACAATGATGCTCTGTGTGAGATGTTTTGAAAATAAACTTGTCCCAATAAACTCTATTGTAAATTGTGGACTGTTAAGCTAAAAGTTATAAATTAAAGGGATACTTCACCAAAATGTTTTAATTCTTTAATTTTTTTACTCACCCTCATGATATCCCAGGTGTGTATGACTTTCTTTCTTCACCATCATGCGGTCTCTTTGCAATGTATTACCATTGCCATGATTCAGACATAGTCTCATGTTTCCCACTCAGTTGAGACATCCAGAATGAGCACACAAACGCACTATTGTGAGTAAAGAAACAGATAAATAGATCAAAACCAACCAAGCTACTGTACAGCGTTCCTCCTTCTCACTTGTAAACAGCACTGCTCTTCCGGCTGTGATGTTCACACCTCAGCTCTCGTGTGTTTCAAATGCCAATCCGATTACTTCACACGCATGATTTAGAGTTAAAAAGTGAAAATATTTAAATATTTATCTTTTTCACACCAAAAGCAATCGTGCCACTTTAGAAAACCTACATTTAACAGCTGGTGTCATATGGATGAAGTTTATGCTGACTGTCTGTGATTTTTGGAGCTTCAAAATAGAAATCGCATTTTCTTCAAATGTGTTCTGGTGAAGAAAGAAAGTCACACACACACCTGGGATATCATGAGGGTGAGTAAATAATGAGAGAATTTTCATTTTTGGGTGGACTGTCCAATAAGTTAGAAGAACTGAGAAATAGAGCCCAGGCTCTGTATCTAATTTGTCAAGGCTAGTAAGCATTAAAAGGTAAAATATATGCTTTACATTTTTTTTTTTTTTTTAATAAAAGCAAAATTGCAAAATATGTGAGATATAGTAAATATGCGAAACTACATGATCGTTAATTAAATAGTTCTTCTATTGTGCTCACATATTAATAGCACCTAATTTGCTACTCTGAAAAAACTATGTGATGTCATTTCTGATTTCTTCCTTTTTGTGTCCCAGGAAGGGTCTTTTTTGGCAACTCCATTTGCAAATGTATGGTTAATGCCCAAAACAACTTTTAAAACAGCTTTTACATTGTAACTACAATGTCATTATACAATAGTAGTATTAATAGTAATATTAGAAGCCACTGTAATTAAAGTATTAAACATTGCAAAATATTTGCAAAAATAGGTTGATTTATGATAGGACACAGTTTACATTAATGTAATTATATAAGTATTGAGCACAATTGTACACGGTTACTATTATGATGTTGTGACGTCATTAAATATTTTCTTCTTTTTGTGCTACAGCAAGGGTCTTTGCTGCTTAATTTGTGTGTTTATAGACAATATCCAATAATTAGGGAATTAAAATTATTAAATTGTTACTACAATGTTATTACATAACAAAAAAAAAGAGGTAAATAAAATATAAATCACATTTTTGCAAATATTATCTATGTTGGTTTTAGAAGGTCGCACACAACATTATGTGCCTCATGTAATTACTGTATAAGTACAAGGTAATAATAATGTAATAACAAAATATGATTACATTTTGCAAATAAACATGGTTATTGTTATTGTATTTAATTATATTAATGTATAATGTGCGTAACATGAGAATTGTAAAGTGTTACCTACAATTGTAAGGGATACAACAAGAAATCTGTATCCTTGAGTTTTCAGTGACAAAATGAAATGCCATAGTAGAACTGAGAGAAGCTGGAAAGATGGGAGGTATTTCTGGAGGCCACCTGCTCCTTAAAAATGAATGTGTCAGAGAAAGTGCAAAGGATAAGAGAGATGAGACTTGCTGTGGGTAAGGGAAGGAATGTAACTACACACACACAGACACACACACACACACACACACACACACACACACACACACACTCATGTTCAACTACCAGCTCTGTGTAGAGTGAAGCTCATCACTCACTTGTCAGTCGCCAACAAGTTCTCAACCCTTTGACCCTTTCACTTTCTACCACACAGCAGAATCTCACACACAGTCTACAGGCCTCATTTGAAGGCATATGTCATGAGAAGCAAAGATCAGACCTCAGTGATATGTACAAGAACAGTGTAGAAGACTGATGAGACAGCTGATTGGGGCCGCCTGTCCCAGGGTGGGCAGTGTGAAATGTTCTATTAACAAACCGCTGGCAGTCAATTGTGCAAGAATACACATACAAAGCAGAGATCAATGCCCTAGTTGGCCCAGAAGATCAGACTGGTTGTCGCCATCACTTCAGACATGTCTTTCCAAGGGTAATTACCCAAGGACCACGTTTCTAAATTGAGCAGAGCAGCTGAATAATCTAGTGGAAACATTATACTTTCAAGACTTCAGAATGCAAACAGTAACTGCTTTAACCCTTATGATCAAATCATATAGATTCAATTCCTTATTCACAAGAAACTTTTAAGAGGGAACAGCAGGTTGGGGCATGGTGCAGGTGTTTTAGTAATAGACACATTGTGGTGTGGCATGGGCCAGGGATGGTGAATGTATTTTGTTTTCATGCCTGGCAACTTTTGTCACTTATAAACACATTCATAGCTTTAATTCTTCACTACACTTCAGACGTAGGTTCACACAACATAATCACCCTGGGAATCGACTCCCTTCGAATGTTCGTGTACCCTAAAGTCGATCCCATTCTGCTGAATTACTGAGAAACGGCATCCCCAAACAGACATTTTTGCATCACTTCAAACATGTTTACCTTACCTTGTTATGCTATTTTCTCCAAGACACGGGTTCTAGTCCCATCAAAACCAGATAATGTGTTCACAAAAACCATATTGAGTGTGAATCAGAAGTTTTATATTTGCACTAATTCATTTTTTTACTCCACTGAGGGTTAGGTTTAGGGTTACATTACATAATTTACAACTAAATCTAGACTAGAGCTGGGAAATTGAATGCGTTGATTTCTGCGATTAAGAGTTGATTGTTTAGCACGTTGAAAAATTCATGCAATTAATGCAGTATCTGTTTCTTTCACTTACTGAAATTAGAAGTTACAATTCTCAATTCACTGGAGGTATAATCTCAACTCTATGTACATTCTAGCAAATAAATCTTGCCAATTCCTGCTAATTAAGCTTGATATGAATTGAATCTGCCCATTCAATCCTAGTATTTAAAAACACCCTACTAAATATACTGCTCACTATTGGCGCCTCCCTGTGGACATTTTATTTCAGCAACACTTCCAATTTCGGCCACTGGGGGCAATGATTTGTACTTTGGTAAGCAGAGACTGAATACAACAGCAGAATTTTCAACCTACTGCACTGTCACAGAATTCACACTGTGATTTGACTGTCTCCAAGCCAGACTTTGAAATACTGACATAAAGCAGTGCCTATTGCAGCTTATTCTGTCACAAAGTGCAATTTGTGATTTAACATTTTGCTTTTAAAAATTTAAGGGAGATTCTTTTTTTTCTTCTTTTTTTTAACATAGGATGTTGCATTTACAGAACACTCAAAGAGCTAAACTGCCAAGGCTAATGATTTTAGTGTGTAAGTGCTGAATGGAAATTTAACAGATTAACATACTCTGGCACCCGTCCACTCCATCTCATATGCTCATCTGTCTGTGCAGTCTTTCAATATTGGCAGACATAATGGATTTGCTGTCTCTGTTCTTACACTTTAGGCTGTGGATTCAGTTGGGAGGTAATTTGGGGTGAGATAAAACCCATCAGATGACATATTCAATGGCATTATCAGAAAACATGGGGATGGTATGTCCAATAATGCACCAGTTCCTGCTCTTAAGATGTACTTGTACTTTACAGTAAGTGAAATATAATTTTAGCTCTAAATGATGTAATTCAGTCAACAGGAATGCATATTTTATTAACCATGTGGCCTAACCCAAATTCCAACCCTAAACCTAACCATAAGTCAAGTAAAAATGTAATGTAAGAGGTGAAATACAACATCTGAATCACACTCATCATTGATTATACGAATGTGATTACTTTCTGGTTTCCATGTGACCAGAACTCATGCCTTGGAAGTTGCTTGTGCACTGTGCAATCTGTAGTGCCACAGGAAAAGGGTAAACACATTTGAATTGGTGCAAAAACGTCAGATGGAAGGTGGTGTTTTTCAGTAACTCGGCAGAACTGGGTACATTTCAGGGTAATGGAACATTCCATAGCAACATGATGAGTTCCCATGTGATCATGTTGATCTTACTTACAATTTTCCTGTAACGGATGATAATAAAGCTAGTATAACCTATAGATTTGGCAGGTACTGTATGGCAGGAATATCATAGAGCCTTGGGGCTGAGCTCTTAACTTAAAAAAAACAGTCAGAATATCCAGAAAATCCAGTGATTTTGATGAAGGTGATTGTTTTTTATTTGTCATGTACATTTATTTGCACAG
Source organism: Moxostoma hubbsi (assembly GCA_032164185.1). NCBI lineage: Eukaryota > Metazoa > Chordata > Actinopteri > Cypriniformes > Catostomidae > Moxostoma > Moxostoma hubbsi. The sequence goes on along the minus strand of JAVLUX010000030.1, from coordinate 15,658,040 downwards.
TGGCGAAAATAACCACAGTGAATTGATGGCTTTATTGACTATTACCGTTCGTGCTTATCAGAAACACATGTTGCTGACGTGTGTGTTGAGTGTGTGCAAAAAGTGTGTCTGTGGATGTAAAACTCTGGCTAGAGCACTGCCTGCCCCCTCAACAGTCACTTTAATGTTTGTTTAATTTAAATTGCTGCTGCGCTTACATGGCTGATGCAACAGTGAACACATGGCCCTCATTCTCATAGCCAAACTCTGTAATATACCGCCTTTGGTTCAAAGGGAGAGAAACACAATATGATCTCTGACAGATTTATGTGTATCACTTTGCCAGGAGTGAAATTATGAACAGATCTGCAAACAGGTCAAATGTGAGCCCATCAGCTACCTATAAAATAAAGAAAGAAAGAAATGAAAAAAGCAACTCTCTTTTTCTCTAATGAAAAGAAGCTTAGCATCCATCCAGTACAATCACTGAAATTACTTATCTTATGCAGTCTGAATACCTCTAACAATCCACAACATTTACATGATGAGGATGAGGAAGAGGGCAAATAATAATAATAGTATTAATAATTATAATAATAATTTTAATATTAAATTATTATAAGGCTGCCTCTGATCCCTCCGTGGCCACGTCATAAGTTAATCCCACGCCCATGTCATACCACAACGGGCCATCAGGGAGAGATGCCGCTGGGCACATGGCACATGGCCCAAGGCTCAGACCACCATCCACCAGGACATTCCCCACATTTTCCTTCCCCTGTCCCCTTTTCTCCTCCTCGCTTAATAGGTGTGTATGTGCATCGACTAGGCATGTGTGATGCATTAAAAAAGCATGGCGTGTAGCATAGAACCAGCCCAGGGCAAAGCCTAGGCCACCATACACATGCCACGCTTACCCTGTGTTGTTTTGTTCCCTTTTTCTCTTTTTTCTCCTTTCCCTTTCATCCTTTTTCAGATGTATTCTTGTTAAGCTCTTAGTAAATGTGAATGTATCTCAGCTATTATGTGATGCATTAAAAAAGTGCGGGTGGATGGCGGGAAGGTACAAGCTCCAGGCCAGGGCCCCACACAACACCCACCCATAACTAAACCCCACTGCAGCGGACATGGACTGGGATGCCATGGCCTACTGGGGTACCGTAACAGAGGAGGAAGTGGAAAAAACAAAACCAAAAAAAAATGATCAATTAACTTACATGTAAGTTAAATGTATTTAACTAGGTTCAGTATTAATCAGTGTTGTTACTTCTTCCCAACACCCCCCCATGTAAATGTAGGTGTATCATTGTGGATGGTTTCAGACAAAGAAGGTCAGCAGATTCATGACTGTTGGAAGGTAATGAGAGATGAACAAGAGGAAGTATAATTCTAGTGTATTGTTTTGACCGGAAGCGGACAAGTTTTCCATGGCGATGTTTGTGGTTTGTATAGTGTTGAGTGCAGTGGGTTTAGTAAAGTGATTGCAAGATAGCAAGGTATTGAAATTCCTACTCTGAAAAATAAAACAAAAATACAAAAAGTGGCTTTAGATGTCAATATATTGTTTGTTTTATTTCCAAACAACTGAACATATGTCAGTACGTTACGAACAGGTCAGGGGCATGTTAGATGTTTACGTGTTTACTTTTTTTAAATGTTATTTTTATATAATTAATATCACTAAATGAATGTGTTAAATCTACAGTCTTATTTGTTGATTCTCGTTGACAGTTCATATAAAACAAGACATGCTGCAGATCGATCTCACCGTGAATTCCGCAATAGTAAGTTGAATGTTCTGCTGCTGAAATTGGTCTGTGCATACCGAAATTCTAACTTCTACTAGGACCGATATGTTTTAAATGTATGTGCACATGAGCGCTCCTGTTTCAGGGGGAAATTTCCACAGTGTGGTGCCAAAAGCAAGTTGTATTTCTAGTTGTATGATACATAAAGTTAACAGGAATGTAGGACTATAATTTATTAACTCTACCCACAACCCAAACCCCAACCTTAAATCTAACCATCAGTGGACAAAATAAATTATTTTAGAGCGAAAATGCAACCTCCGACTCACACTCACCACAATTTATGTGAACAGGATTACTTTCTTGTTTCCATGGGACCAAAAACCCATGTCTCGTAGCACTTCAGAAAGGTATTTCCTCCAGTTGAATTCTTTAGAGGTAAACTGAGGTCAGGCAATGTGCCTTCCAGTGTTCTAATATGGGAGTCACAGAATACACATGGAGCATAGAGTTATGATGCGTTCAGACCAGAGGTGTTGAGAGCGTCAAATCGACCGGAAGTCATTAATTTTCTATGGCAGCCAGCGTCTCTAGGTGGCGAGAAGCGGCGGATCCGTGGCCGGCACATCTTGGGCGTTGTGGGCATCAGAGGAAAGTTCAAGTGCGGGCAACAATATGGTAATGAGCTTTGACACAGTTCGGTGGCAACCTATTGGAATTTAGAAGTGCTCCGCTCTAGCGAAGTCTAGAGAACACAACAGTGTAAACTTTGGTTCCCAACAAACATTAGTTCCGAAGACAAAATGGAGGAGAAACTGATTCTTGCCGTGGCGGGTTTTCCCGTAATATACGATCTATCCCTGTTTGCTTACAGGGATATATGTATTTTAATCTGTTTATTTTGGTAAAAAAAACCCATAATTATAATTACTTTCTGCCACCAATCAATTTCTTACTTTCACATTTAAAAGATTTCGTGAGGATATACGCTACTTGTGATATGTCGGCAAAAAGATACTGGTCGACATTTCTGGATGTTTTGCGGCCCCTTTAAATATAGTTCACAAAACCAAGCATTCTGAATGAACGTTGCAACCTATTTCAGTTACGTCAGAGCATCCACAAATCTTTGATAGCGTCGATGGCAGGGCAGCCAGAGCGAATTTTGACACTCTTGCCTCCTCTGGTCTGAACGCACACAGTGGTGCTCATCATGATGTGACTCAGAAGCTTTTATTCACCAAAAATAAATAAAGGAGCTGAAGTGGACATTATTGTCCAGGAACTGGGTTCTGAAAGGGATATTTACAAAATGGGGCATGGTGTGGTCATTAAGTATCAGGGTTATGTAGAAGGTCAGTCCATTGAGTACAGGTCTGTAAATGTTCAAGGAAGGGAGAGAAAGAAGGACACAGGAAACTTGGGCTTCAACTCAAAGGTATAACTAAAGGGGCTTTTCAGCACGCACTCTTTATTTAAACACAGTCTCTTTCAGATGGGTAGCTCTCTCTCTCTTGTCTCTGGCATGGTCCCTTTTATCGCTCTCCCTAGTGCTTACTGCAATCAGAAACAGGTGTTAGACATTATAGCGCTTAGGTGTGTGCACCCTTACCGCATTCTCTCTCTCTCTCTCGACCATGCCCCAACCGCCACAAGGTTCTCATCAGCCCTATTGAAAATATCAATTTCTGGATACTGGCGTCCATAATGGAATGAGGTTCACCAGAAAAAAAAATCAAAAAAACGTCATGGGTATGCTTGTCCACAAGCTAGACCAGCATCAGAGCAAACCAGAACCAACCAGCATAAACCAGCATGGAAGTTTATGCTGGTCTAAGCTGGTCTTTTCAGCAGGGAGGTAAGTGGTGGGCCAGCTGTTCACCTTGTACTAAACCTCTAGGACACCTCGTGCATGCAATCATGGAACCAGGAACTCTGGAGGGAAAACACAATGGTGAATTTATGGCAGTGTTGACAAGGTCCAACATGCAACAGGTGTGCCGTTGTAACATGCTGCCAGCAATGTTCCATTTATGTGTCTCTCCTCTTGATCATGCACTCATATTTTATGGCCATGCACTGAAGGGCCCATTTTGATGCTGACAGAAGGGAGGAGGTCCCTCCTAAATATATACATAGGGTAATTTTGGAATAATGTATTACATTGGGTTCAAGGTTAATTCACATTCACTACAATTTCACTGAAAGTGGCTTGTTTGATGCCACATTACAAATGACCATTCTGAAACATTATACATCCATGTCCATTAACCAATCCAGTACAATTTTGTCTACATATGAGCTGCCACATGAGATGGTTAATCACGTTGTAACATGTTGAATATCAAGTTTATGATTCATAACAGTCATGGCCCCGATGAGATTCGACTATGTAAGAAACGGTGTAATGAAAACACAAGTTGTATGTTGTTAAAGAGTTGTGTTTCATGCTTTTAGACAATGAAACATAATCTAGACTGTTTAATAAGCCTGAACATTTTGAATCACATAATACAAGAACCAGACAAGTTTAAAAAGTGTCCTAATATCTACATTGTTTCTCCTAGACAGCCATGAGATTACTTGGGGAGCAAATGGAGACTTGGAGATTGTTTAAGTGACATGCCTCTTAGATGTTTCTCCTGAGAAAACATAGTTTCAGATCTCAACATTGTCTCAAACTGTGCTCCAGGGATCTCGACATGCTGCTACCGAATGTTCCAGCAACCTGACATCGACCCCATTCTGCTGAGCTACTGACAATCGGCATTTCCCATCAAGCATTTTTGCATCAATTTAAATGTGTTAACCTTTTCCTCTGGTCCTACTGATAGCACATTGCACAAGCAACATCCAAGACTCTGGTTCTGAAGTAATCGTATACACAATACATAATCAAGGATGAGTGTGATTTGGAGGCAGCATTTTCCTTCTACAATTACATTTGTATTCCACTGACAGTTAGGTTTAGGGTGAGGAGTTTGGCTTAGGGGTAGAGTTAGCAAAATATGTATTCCTGTTGACTGTATTCAATTTTTAATTAAAAACAACTACATTTTAGTGCCACTCTGAGTACATATCACACAAATACTGAACATCACATGTGCCCATATGTTCAAAAACACTTCCAGCTTCAGCCACTGGGGGCAGTGGTTTTCACTTCGGTAAGCACAGACCGATTTAAGCAGAAGAACTTTCAACCAACAGTTGCTGAATCATCAGTATATACACTCACCTAAAGGATTATTAGGAACACCTGTTCAATTTCTCATTAATGCAATTATCTAATCAACCAATCACATGGCAGTTGCTTCAATGCATTTAGGGGTGTGGTCCTGGTCAAGACAATCTCCTGAACTCCAAATTGAATGTCAGAATGGGAAAGAAAGGTGATTTAAGCAATTTTGAGCGTGGCATGCTTGTTGGTGCCAGACGGGCCGGTCTGAGTATTTCACAATCTGCTCAGTTACTGGGATTTTCACGCACAACCATTTCTAGGGTTTACAAAGAATGGTGTGAAAAGGGAAAAACATCCAGTATGCGGCAGTCCTGTGGGCGAAAATGCCTTGTTGATGCTAGAGGTCAGAGGAGAATGGGCCGACTGATTCAAGCTGATAGAAGAGCAACTTTGACTAAAATAACCACTCGTTACAACCAAGGTATGCAGCAAAGCATTTGTGAAGCCACAACACGCACAACCTTGAGGCGGATGGGCTACAACAGCAGAAGACCCCACCGGGTACCACTCATCTCCACTACAAATAGGAAAAAGAGGCTACAATTTGCAAGAGCTCACCAAAATTGGACAGTTGAAGACTGGAAAAATGTTGCCTGGTCTGATGAGTCTCGATTTCTGTTGAGACATTCAGATGGTAGAGTCAGAATTTGGCGTAAACAGAATGACAACATGGATCCATCATGCCTTGTTACCACTGTGCAGGCTGGTGGTGGTGGTGTAATGGTGTGGGGGATGTTTTCTTGGCACACTTTAGGCCCCTTAGTGCCAATTGGGCATCGTTTAAATGCCACGGCCTACCTGAGCATTGTTTCTGACCATGTCCATCCCTTTATGGCCACCATGTACCCATCCTCTGATGCCTACTTCCAGCAGGATAATGCACCATGTCACAAAGCTCGAATCATTTCAAATTGGTTTCTTGAACATGACAATGAGTTCACTGTACTAAAATGGCCCCCACAGTCACCAGATCTCAACCCAATAGAGCATCTTTGGGATGTGGTGGAACGGGAGCTTCGTGCCCTGGATGTGCATTCCACAAATCTCCATCAACTGCAAGATGCTATCCTATCAATATGGGCCAACATTTCTAAAGAATGCTTTCAGCACCTTGTTGAATCAATGCCACTTAGAATTAAGGCAGTTCTGAAGGCGAAAGGGGGTCAAACGCAGTATTAGTATGGTGTTCCTAATAATCCTTTAGGTGAGTGTAGCTGTATACTAGTACTCTATGTCAACCAGTGTCTCATCTCATATGTTTCCATTTATTTTCTCCTAAGAAGTTTTAAGGAAAACGTCTGAGATAAAATGAATACGTAAATGAGGTATAACTGTGAACGCCATTAAGTCTAATGACCTATGAAAGAGAGGTATCATCTGTGTAATATTGACTGTGAAACATCTAAACATCAAATGTATCATTCTTTTGCCATGCCCTTCGTGTCCACTGACACGTGCTGTTTCTTCTGGCACTGATTCATCCTAATGACATTGCCTGACTTTCAGATTTCTCCATGTCATGATCTATAAATACCTCATCCACTGTGACATCATGTGCAATGACAAAGCACAAATAAACAGAAACAGTAACAAACACGTTTCAGTTTTGAAGCTGATTTGAAGCTGCGACTAAGGTGCATGCTAATACAATTAATTAGAGAATCAGAGATGTGCGGGTCTGTTGGTAGCAGTGGCCCATATGCTCTCCATGCCCCAAAGGTGCAAAAACTCAGCAGCCTGCGAGATTGAATACGAGGTGTTAGAGCGACAGCCTGGACTCTGAGTGCATCTGAGATTGTCTTCCAGTGTTTAATTGAGGGAATTGTAACTGGCTTATCTCTCTACAGCAGTGAGCTCATTACTAGCATACTGCAGTCCTTCGCCTCAGCTCTGTGACATGCATACTGCCACAGCCACCCAAAAGATTGGCCTTTATGTATATAAATCAACTCCTGAAGTAATTGTGAATGCTTCTACTGCCTCTGCACACGTTGGCAGCACTTTCTTGAGTGTGTGAGTGTATTTAGTGAGGGTTGTTTTCTGGCTGACAGGTAGGATAAAAGTAGTAAATGTCACTGGTTAAATTAGCTTAGTGTATGGCTGTCATTCAGATCACTGACAGCAACGAGCTTGTTAAAGACGTGCCACTCTGTTATGAAGCTTGGTCCATTTGAAGATGCTTATCCATATGTGATTCAAGTCTTTATGCCATTTTTAAAACTTTTATGAACAAAAAAAGCTTTTCCCTCAAAATGTCATGTTTTTTTCTGAAATCTGTCACTTCAACTAAAGCAATTTTATGTCCCATGAGTCAATTTATATTAAAAGTAACAGATTTCAACTTTATATATATATATATATATATATATATATATATATATATATATATATTTTTGTTTTATGAATATCACATAACAAATGTCTTGGAAAATTTGCCTTGTTAATAATTTTTTTTTACAATGCCTTTAATATATGGATTTTATTGTTTTACCCTTGTAAAATTTGCTTAGCATCTAGTTAAACATGGCTGTGATGAGGAGGAGGGCGTTTTATGTCAAATTAAAGTTCTGTTAATTGTTGTACTCGTTCTCGCCTCCTCCTTGCCCATCCTTGCCCATTACAATGGCACTTCAATAAGGAATACACTTTAATGGCACACTATACCTTAACCATTTGTTTCACTCACTAGTACTTAGTTACCCTCTCATTTACCTCCATTTGTCATTTAACCCTCTGTCTGTCATCACTGTTGAGATCTTATTTCAGATTCTACTCAAGCAGTTTTCTGATCTAGGATTACAATTTCCTGCCCTATTCATATCCTGCTAGTGGAGCGAAATGCAGAGAATCTTATAGTCTATGCATTGGAGAGCTATTGGTCTCCAAACTTACTGCAGGTTTACTGTTCAGCTGAAGAGTTTCCCTGTCAGCAGCATATGCAAAGTCCTGAGCTATCGCTCCTAGCACCTGTCTTTGCTGAGCTACAAAAGCGACTGCGGTGTACAGACCTCCATGGGCTGGGAAACCGTACTGATCTGTCTGAGATTTCACTGACAGAGTGTCATTACATTACTCCTAAACCAGTCCATCCAATCTGGTCTTCAAAGTTGAGAATGATTGCTTAAGCTTTGTCTTACTTAGGCAGTTCTTACTCACATGGGTGATAAAGTTTTAAAAGTTATCCACTCAGCTCTCCTGTCTTGTTCGGTGCTGCCCACAAATATTTGAAGTGCAGGGGTTTTGCCGGAGTGAATGTGTGTATATTAAACTCTCTCCATGTTAAATCGCTCTTCATCAATCACTAAACTACTTTTCTCAGTTTCCGCAACTCTGCCGGACCTATCGAGACTTCCTGAATGGTCCTTGTTATTGGAGGGAGGCACATTAACTTCACTCAGCATATGCTGTAGAGATACAATGTGATGAGATATTCAGGTGTTCACATTGTCTCAAATGACAATAACATTCATGTTTTCATGTACGTTTATTCATTTAGCAGATGCTTTTACCCAAAGTGACTTACAAAATGAGGATGGGTAAAACAAAAGTGTTTAATCATCAAGGAGACAATGAGTGCTGCAATACAAAGTTTCAGTTGTATTATAAAACTATTAGATAAGACAGAGATTAGAGTGCAATAAAGTAAAAAGTAAAAAAAAAAAAAAAAAATGATGTAGGATTAAGTGCTCACGGAAAAGTTGTGTCTTTAGACTTTTTTTGAAGACAGAGAGGGAGTTTGCATCACAGATTGTGTTGGGGAGGTCGTTTCATCATTGGGGTACAGTGAAGTCGAAAGAGCGAGAAAGGGATTTGGTGCCTTTTTGCGTTGGTACCACAAGGGGCCACTCATATGCAGACCACAACCAACTGGTGGGGACAAAGCTCTGGAGGAAGTTTTATAGGTAGACTGATGCAGACCCAGTGACTGTTCCGGATGCCAGAATCACAACCTTGAGCTTGATATGTGCTGCAGCTGACAGCCAGTGTAGAGAGACAAGGGTTGGTGTAACATGTGCCCTTTTGGGTTAATTGAAGACCAGCCATGCTGCTGCATTCTGGATCATTTGCAGAGGACTGATCATACATGTAGGAAGGCCTGCTGAAACAGCATTACAGTAACCCAATCTAGATAAAACAAGAGACTGAACAAGGAGTTGTGTAGCATGTTCAGAGAGGATCTTCATGATCAGGCTGTTTTTGAGTTTTTTTTAATTTATTTGATATTTGAGAAGTTAAGCTGGTCGTTAATGGTTGACCTCAAGTTTCTGACAGTTTTATATGCCGTTATTATAGATGAACACAGCTGAACATTAATTTTGTGCTCAACAACAGGGTTGGCTGGAAAGACGAGGAGCTCGGTCTTTGCCATGTTGAGTTGAAGGCGGTGTTCCTTCATCCAAGCCTAGATGTCTATAAGGGCAGGCCGAGATCCGAGCAGTCACTGTGCTGTCAAATCTCATTTGGCAACAGTGAAGAGTTTGCCGCAAAGCTCGTTTGCATAATAATGTGTGGCAAATATGCACCAAGTTTGTCAAACTCTCGATTTTCAAAGGGCTGAGTGGATGTGCATGTCAAGAATGCATGTGCGAGGAGATCAGAAGATACCTGAATTTGTGTAACTCGAGTCTGAAGGACTATAAAGACATGTTTATGGGTCTAAACTCCTGAAGAGAAATAGTCCAGTATCTCATAGCAGTTGTAGTGCACATTCGCCAACCACCTGTGTATGTTTGCACAGTAAAATGAAGTATACTTTGAAAGGTGAACGTTTGACTGTACGCAGAGGCTAAGTTTTCAACTCAAAACCAAAGTATACTTTGGGCTTAATGGGCCATTATGAATTTGACACACAAATACGACACACCCACACACCCACACACACACTGACTCAATTGTCAACTCATATTATGGCACACAGATATCCATTTGGTAGTGAATGAGTAACACACAATGGTCACACTCTAGCCTTAGTGACCCTGAGGGGTCATACAGTTATATACAGGTCATATACAGAGTTTAATACTCAATCCTGTTCCAAGCATGCTAACCCAGTGATTTTCAAGTGGTCTGTTCTGACAGCAGGGAAAGAAACAATGCAAAATGCATATAATTAAATGCAACTAACCATATAATCATGCATAGTTAGTTAGAATGGCAAAAGTAAATAGGCTTATCAACTTGATAACAGAAAATGCTTCCCATTTGTTTTGTTTTTTGGTATTTGTAGGTGCTTTGGCGTATGCAAATTGGCGACAAGTTCTAGTGTAAGTACTCATTTAATATATACCTTGACATACATACCCTTGTAAATAAATGTAAAAATCTCTATACATATGGAAGATGAAGAGAGCAGCATCAGCTCACCATCTAATTAAATTCTTTGATAAATGTGGAATTTTTTTTATATTTTTTTGGCAACAACAAAGGCTACCAATAATGCAGTGTTGATTTCAAGAGACAATTTTAACACTGAAAGTTCACCAAGAATACAAATAGTTGGGGAGAGTGGTTTGCAGATTTTTAATATTGTGAGATTTTGATGATAGTTATTTTCCAAAAGAGATGTACTGGAGGGCAGAATAAAAGTGGATGAGTACAGTTGATGTGTTAAATCCCCATGATGTGCAATTTGTGCTCTGTGATATGTATTCTTTTAACAACCTAGAAAGGTTATGCATTTCCTACATGATCACATTGGAAATCCACATCTAGTTTCCAAAAGTTAATGCATTCTCAAATCACAACATGATCACACAAGAAATCTGCATGTTGTTTCCGACAGTTCCAATACCCTAGGATTGGCCACATTATGCCGATTCTCCAACAAACGGCATCACCTATAAGACATTTTTTCATAGTCTCAATCATCTTCCATCCTTCCCTTGTGACGCAACCAGAAGCGTGTTGCGTCAACAACGTGCAAGCTCCAGATTCAGATCCTGCATTGAAACCAGGAAGTTTGGTTGGGGGGTATAGTCAATAAAATAAGCATTCCTGTTGATTGTGTTACATCCTGTTCAGTTGAAAACAGTTAGCTGCACATCTCAGTTTTGTCACCCCTCCATGGACCTTACAATCAGAAAATGTAGCTCACATGTGCCCATACGTCCAACAACACTAAGTGTTTTGGACTCTGGGGGCAGTGTTTTGTATTTCTGCACGCATCTATTCAGAGGTTGCATTTCCATTCTAAAATTACATTTACTCTAATGGTGGTTAGGTTAAATTTGAGGTTTGGGTTAGTGGTTCGAGTTAATAAAATCAGAATTCTTTCAAAATCAGAACTTTCAACCTACTGTCGCCAAATTCACACTCTGATCAGTCTGGCATTTTATGGTAATATTAATACATTTCAAAATGTTTTGTTTACTTCTGTGTGACAAACAATTCTGATAATGTGTCACAACTTTATGTGGGTGGCTGTGGCTCAGGTGGTAGAGTGGGTTGGCCACTAATCACAGGGTCGGTGGTTTGATTCCTGGCCCACATGCTGAAGTGTCCTTGGGCAAGACACTGAACCTCAAGTTGCTCCCAATGGCAGGCTAGTGCCTTGCATGGCAACTCTGCTGTCCTTGGTGTGTGAATGGGTGAATGAGATGCAGTGTAAAGTGCTTTGAATACTGCTAAGGTTAAAAAGGTGCTATATAAGTGCAGACCATTTACCATAACTTGTTGTCAACTGTAAAATCTGGTTCCTGAAGAAAAGCCATTTGAACCATTGTGCTTAACTATCTCTCCTTATTTTTCTGGAAAAAAGGGACATGGAAACATGGGTGAGAGATATGCCTCTTTGAAATCCCTTTTAGAAACAGTTCAAAGTCCAGTGCCCAGAGAGTCTTAAGCAATAATCTCTTATCTAACAGTAGAAAGATGGGTTCAGTCTGGACTTTCTGCAAGTAGCCTATGAAAGCTTGCCAAGACTGCTGGCATTGGGTCTGAGATGAATGCACTGTCCAGACTGCGCCTTGGCACCAAGTGCTGTCTTCTTGATCACATACCTAATGCTCCTCCAAATGCTCCTGAGGCAGAATGCCCAGAATCCACAGACACTGCAACCTGCTCCTCACATCAACAAATAGATCATAAACAACATGCATCACAAAAACATACAATTATGACTGCCAAGGGTCTCAGAACAGTTAAACATGGGATTTCTTTGAATTAAAATGCCATACTGCACTTACTATTTATGCAGTATGTATATTGTATGTATATTGCATGCTGTAGGCAAATATTCAGTATGCATGTAATACTAGGATGACCTTATAGATTTGCCCAAATGTGCCATGTACAAGGAAATAATGTTGTGATTTTATCTCTTTCTTGACTAATTATTTGATCAGGCTGGCAAAAGTTCCTCAAAATTGGATTAAAAATGCCAAGTGATAATTTTTATTACTGAGATGACAACTAGATGCCACTAGTAGAATTAGGACACATCCACACTAATACGCTTTAGTTTAAAAACCAATTGATGTTGATAATAAATGACTCTTAACCACATAGGAATGGTGTTTTCCTGCACCAAAAATCGAGACTTTTATAAAAATGCTTCTTAGAATCTCATGCTTTGGAAAATGAAGGTCGAATTTGGTTTCCAGCCAGTGAAAAGAAGTCAAATTTAATCATTTATGCATAAAGCATCAACGAGAACCCCATATCTATGGGATGTAACTAAATAGGTTCTACAAATAAAGATTCAAATAGGAAACCAAAATCTTAAAGGACATTAAGTTGTTTAATACTTCTGGAGTAAAAGGCATTAGAACTTTGGATAAACAATACAAAAAGTGTTTTTGCACTATTTAAGCACACCGTTGGATTACAAGGCAACAAGGGATGCCAAAGTCAATTGCTTTTTGTAAAAGTCCCACCTATGTCTGTGTAAAAAAACAAAATATGCTGCCCTCTTTCTAATGTTATTTTTATCTGTAGTTTGCTCCAAAAGCGTATGTTGACTTAATGGATTACTCCGTAAATATTGAGCTGGGGTAGTTTCTGAAATTTGTTTGACTTGACATGGAATAATCCTGATGCATTTGGTTTCACATGCTATTTTAAAAAATATAATGCAGCATAAATTGTACACTGCGCAGTATGCAGTACAGAGTGTCATGTTCACTGTTGTCTTTTGTTTTTGTGCTGTTATGTTGAAATTCCTGTTTAGTTCCTGTTTCCTGTTTGGTTTTTGTAGTTCTTTGTAGTTTATTTTTTCTGTGACGACAGGCAACGAGAAAGGATCTATGTGCAGCTTTATTTAATCCAAAACAAGAAATAAAGAAAACCACGGGGAACTTGCAAATCATAAAATAACAGACAAATAGACTGGGGGAAACAAGGGTTTAAATATACTAGGGGAAACAAGGAACACCTGGGAAAACATTCAGGGAAAGGGAACCAATCAGGGGAAAACCAATGAGAAAAAGAAACAACAAAGAACTACAAAAACCAAACAGGAAACAGGAACTAAACAGGAATTTCAACATAACAGCACAAAAACAAAAGACAACAGTGAACATGACACAGAGTATGCAAGTATTTTAATTTAAAAATAGCTATAGATTACTTAAGACTGCTTATCGTTGGCAGGGTCATTTTTATTTACTACAACCATATTACCGTTATATAGACAATTGAGCACCAGATGGTCAGATGTTCAGAATGATGAACATCAGGAATGGAGTTTCTCTTTTGGAGAAGGTTTGGTCGAGAGCGATATCTATGTATTTCCAGTCTGTTCATCAAAGTCTGTACTGTCACTGTGTGTTAGAGAGTTGAGATGATTGTTGTATTTTCTCAACCCTCTCCCCACCCAGTCTATCTCACTGCACTCTAATTCATCAGAATCATCTCTGGAGCACGGCCAAGTCCTTCGGCTTATGCCATTGCAAGCTCCACTACACATCATTTTTTATCTGTATTTACGTTTTTTGTGAAGAAGTGCAGGGAAAGAAAGAAAAGTAATGTGTGGAAAATTGCTGTATATGGGAGGGAGGTTTAGTGCTGAGATTGTAGTTGATGTGAACGTTTTCAATAGGCCCTTGGATGTATGGCCATTATTAAGGGTTATAAATGATGATGTATGGCCATTATTAAGGGTTATAAATGATGTCATTTTGGGTGGATTGCCGCTTTATTTCAGAAAATTTGGCATGAAGCTTGAAAAACACAACTGCCAAGGAATGTGTGTTTGGAATAAAAAAGTTAAAGCGTTTTGGGGCTTTAGTGGCAACTTTAAAACAGTTCAAAGGCAAAAATTTTATCACACCCCCCCTCTGAACTTATCAATTCTACTACATAAATTATTAATGACAGCTAGATTAGATATAATAAGTGTCAGAAAATGTGGTGCCAAACAACATTGTACAGGTGTATGGTGTGAACATGGCCAAGTGTGTAGACACTATTTCTAAAGGTTTGAACACTAACATATACAATTTCTGTTGAGTTCAGTAGTGTGCGTGTGTGTGTGTGAGAGAGATAGAGAGACAGGTGTGTGTGTGTGTGTGTGTGTGTGTGTGTGTGTGTGTGTGTGTGTGTGTGAGAGAGAGAGAGAGAGAGAGAGAGAGAGAGAGAGAGACAGAGAGAGAGAGGAGAGAAAGAGAAACTTTTAATGCATGTTTAAAGAGGTAGTTTATCCAAAAATGAAAAGTCCTCCATCATTCACTCACTTATGTCTCTCTAAACCCGCATGACTTTGTTCTATCCATGGAACACAAAAATTTTATGAAGTCTTCGCATTGTTTATTTTTGTAATGTAAGTGAATAGTGACTCTGGTCAGTCAAGCTTGAAAAAAGACAAAAAACACCATAAAACCACAATAAAAGTAATTGACACGAATCATGCACTATATTCCAAGTGTCCTGAAGTGATACGACCACATTATGCAATGAACAGAATGAAGTTTAAGTCTTTATTCACTCTCAAATTGGATAATTTTATTAAGGCAAAGTGCTTAAATAGAATATGCCAGCTACGCTGAGAACATCAAACCTCACTGGTTCTCATCGCGTCTTGTGAACAAACGTGTGTTGGAAGTCATGATTTTTGACCATGAGATGTGTTGAGAATCATATAATGAGTACTAGTATCAAGACATTTCATGTCAACTACCCTGATACAGTACATGTGCATTGTTGGCACTTGACAATGTGCCAACAATTAATTATCCACTGTTAATTATATTGTTGATTTAGCCATTTTAAATTACCTATTTTTTTGTACATTATCAAAGTGCATAGTTTCTCCAAAACTCAGTGATTGCTTTTACAGTGTTCTACATTTATCCATATAAAGAGCAAGATAAAAAACAAAATCATCCAAAAGCTATGATTAATAGAGCATGATTTAATGGATCGCTGGGGGTAAAGTTGCATCATTAAATGTCTAGCCTCACTGCAGCATGAGTCATTTCATCACAGTGGCCCATTTCGATGGCACTGATTAGATTTGCTCATCAGTTATGGCTCACTACAGAACAGCAGGTATAACCGCAACTGTCACTTACTGGAATCTTTGAATTTCTTTTGAGCCAGTTATCTTCATTTGGTAGATAAGTCATTCATATATATTTCTGGTAGGACCATTAATGTAAGGGTCTAAATGAATGAAAGTGTTTCCCCCAAAATACGTAAATCTAATCCCATTTACATTTATCACTCTTGGGACTTACCATCAGGGACTGAAAACATTCCAAGAAACGAAAATGTAAACCGAAAACGAGCGAAAGTTTTTGCAGAACGTAACCGAAAACGGGAATATATCTTTCAGTTGCTCTAGAGTGAAAGAGACATGCTGGTAACCGGTTAATAACCGGTTAATTTAGTTTTTCTCCATAAAACCAAAGTCTAAATGGTTTATAACAGTAAATTTTCGGAATTACACCTCTTCCCATTTCCCTCAAAAATTGGCTTCTCTCTTTTTAGTTGATAAGCAAGTGCTTTGATTCTGAACCGCTGCATCACACATTTCTTTGCCTTTTTGCATGATGTGGATGTAGACTTAAGTGACATGCTGAAGACCTTTTAGACAACTGTATATAATTACTATGTATACTTGCACAGATAATCCAGATACAAGGAAAAATATCAAGGTAAAAATATATTTCTCAGATGTTTCCAAGTCTTCACTGAATTATTGTTAGACATGATGCATTAATACAGATTTGATGCTGCCGGGTTCTGACTGATAAGCAGATCTGTCATTTAAACAATTAATTAAAATAATTACATAATTATTAAATGTTTTAAAATAAATAATTAGGCCCGCATAACAATGACGTTTAGTCCAAACACGTCCTAGCAGTGTGTGCAGGAGAGATAGATTTAGGCTATTAATTGATTTTAGATGGCTAGATCTATTTGGGAAATATTTAAATATATTTGGGGATACACCCGTATGTAACATTAAGAGTACATTTATTGAAAATACATAATTTTATATAAACTATTTTATACTTTGCTTGTTATTTCTATACTGATAGAATAAATTAAAATAAATAAAATAAAAAATGTAAGGAACAGTTCACCCAAAAATGAAAATAATCTCGTTATTTACTCACACTCATGACATCCCAGGTGTGTATGACTGTCTTTCTTCACCAGAATGTATTAGAAATAAAATAGAAACATTTCTTAGCTCAGTAGGTCCTCAAAATGCAATTGAATGGCGATTTTTCTTTTGAAGCTCCAAAAAGACACAGACAGTCAGCATAAACTTCATCCATACGACTCCAGCTGTTAAATTAACGTCTTCTAAAGCAACACAATCACTTCTGATGTAAAAACAATAAATACAATTTAAGTACTTTTTTTTAACCCTAAATCATGCTTCTGGTCAAGAGCGGTATGTGCATTATGTAATCGCATTGGTATTTGAAACACGCGAGAACTGACGCAAGTGCATCACAGCCGGAAGAGCAGCGCTGTTTACAGGTGAGAAGGAGGAACACTGTACAGTAGCTTGGTTGGTTTACATATGATTTAATTATACACTTTACTTTAAGGTAATATACATCAACACATGTACATGTAACATGTATTACATTCCAAATTAGGTTTCAAAAAATATCAATGAAACTTTTTGGAATTCTTTGTTAACTGATACATACAATATTGTTCATTGTTAGTTGCTAATGCCGTTACATTACTCATTTTTATATTAAACTGTATTAGAGTATGTAGAAATTGACATACTGTACTATGATTAAAAATGGTGTAAAATATTTTTCTTGTTAATTAATTGTGTAATGTTAATCTTTAAACACAGCCAAAGTGAATTGCAGGCAGGAAAAATGCAGGAAAGTGGAAAATCAGAATGCGATTAATTTCAAACATGTCTCATCTAATAATTATTGTCTTTCACTGTTGAATTGATCCATTTAGCATCACGGCATGAAAACAGTTGAAAACATCGTCAATACTCACAGACAGTTCAGGAAAAACACTGTTCCTTTTTATACTCATATTAAAACATGTAAAGCATTCACAAAGAAACATGCTAAATAGAAATGAACAAACTCTCAAAATGTCTAATGAAAATTTTCAGCACATGTACACACACCTGTTAGCACAATAATGCTATTGTTTATATTATTTAAGTTATTGCGCTCCATTTCTGGTCGTCTATCTCAGTCAGACTGTAACAGTGGATAATATAAGAAATCCCCGCTGTTGACTTCTTGCCAATAAAGTGAAAAGAGCAAACAAACTAATCATTACAAGCTTTTTCAAACAGCTGTTCTTCATTCAATCCTTCTGTAGGCAGCCGATGGAAGAAGCAGCATTTGGGACTGGAGTGCTTTGCGAGTGGTTTCTGATCATAACATTAATGTTTTAGATTAAACTTTAGTTTCGCTTTATTATTAGGATAACCATTAAATGCACTACACACAAAATGCCAACCAAACGCTCTTCCGCAAGCCAACCAGAAATTTCACCCATTTAGCGAAATACAGTGGAGTTGCTGAGAATATTGTGGATGGAAGCGAATGCAACTTCCAAGCGTGTCTGATTGACAAGTAAAACGCAAGCTTTATTTCAGCTTTGTTGATAGATTTGTGGTTATTTTTTGTTATTTCAGCAGACAGCTTGCTTCATACATTAGAATCATCAGCATTACGTTCGAGAGGGTAAACTTTATCATTCAACTGAACTGTACACAAGCATTTAAGACACTTACTGTACATTCGCTGTGCTCTGTCCAAGCACAAAATGAATGCATGTCCCGGAACAAGCGTTTTTTTCCCCCCGTGCATTCACTTGAACCGCTCAGGCAATGGTATGGCCCATTTTAGTGGTGGCCAACATAAAATCAAACAGAGCTTTTACAATTAAAGCTTCATTTTACGTATCGCTTTAGAAGACTGTCTGGATCCAGTCATCTTTGTCAGTCAGGTTTATTGTGGTGACAGGATTCTGACACTTATGTTCTATGTCTCCGTGTAAATGCACAGCTTTGATTGTTTTCCTGGCCATGTGCTCTTCTGTCTGGTCTGTGTCTCATGTTCAGAGCATGGTGTCTGGATCCTGACTCTTCTGTCTGGTTCAGTCTTGTTCTGAGTCGGGATCCAGACACTCAAGCTCCATGTCTTGTTTTTTTGTTTGAGCAAATAGCTTATAATGGCTTCATTGCCGTGTGCTCTATTGTCTTGTCTTTGTGTTTGTTTTGAGGTCATGGTCAATGATGGCTTCATTGCCATGTGCTCTTTCTGTCCAGTCTGTTGTGTTTGTTGTGAACACATGGTTCTTGTTAAGTTGTTTGCCATGTGCTCTCCTGTCTCTCATCCTGAGCCTGTCCCCTTGTTACCTTATTATTAGTTCATCTGCTTCACCTGCTTTCTGATTTCCCTCCTCGTTTTCTTTCCTATTTAACCCCACTGTGATTTTTGTCTTGGGTCATTTTGTTGCGGATTATCACCCTGTTAGGTTCTCCTGTGTCTTGTCTTGTCCTGTCCTGTGTGTCTGATAAGTGTCTTTAATTGCTTACTTTCACTAATTTACGTTGAGGCAAGTCCCTTATTTTGAGCTTGTTTTTCCAGACCCGGTCCCTTTTTTTTCTTTCTTGAGAGATCTGGTAACACTGCAACTGATATTTCACCACTTATTAGCACAGAGTACTGTCATAAAAAAAAGAAAATGTTAATAACCATTCTTTATTTTAGCTCTAATTGGTTACTAATTAGAAAGGATGCAGTGGAATGCCAGAACTGGAATGGGGAAAAATACAGTTTCTGCTCTGAACTAACCAAAATGGAAAAACATTAAATTTTTAGTCCCTGCTTACCATACTTGCCCACTGTCACACAGCATGAACACATTTATTCTCTATTGGAGTTATGCAGCAGGCTTCCATGGGTGGTTTTGGGATTGAAAGTGGCAGGCAATGACCACACAAAAAATGGGGAAATACTGAGTTTTATGCAAATGAGAGGCAAAAAGCGATTGACAGCAGCCAATTGCTGAGAGGTGAAGACAAGTCAAAATTGTGTAGGCAAGCATTTCTAAATCTGTTGCAGACTGTTGAAATTTATTGTGGATTCAGTGCTTAAATCACATTGTTGCATATTATTAAATGAACATGTACACTACGAGGGACTTGTTTAACAAAATACCTTTTATTAACAAAATACCTTTTATTAAAAAAACACCTTTTATTAACCTCCTGAGACCTGATTGTGACTGGAGGGTGCAATTTCTAATTCTCTTTTTGATTTGTAACTAGAACAATTAACAGTACAGCTTTTATTATTCTTGATTAACGTTGATTTCTACATATATGAATACATTTAAGAGAAAAGTTGTATTTGTTTATGCTTTATTAAATAATTTGAACAAACAAGTAACATCAGTCAAGATTAAAAAATGCAATAAAATTAATCGTACATTGTTTGTTCATGATACACAATGCATTTATTAATGTTAATGACTAGAATCTTATTGTATGGTGATAACAAAATAAAATATAACAAATAGTATATTAAAATGAAGCAAAATGACCCGAAGATTTGTTAATTGGAAAGTTATTTAAAATAACAGGCTTTTTCAACTTTTGTTGGAATAATGTTACACAATCCACGCAAGTGTACACCATATTTACTGAATGATCGTTTTTTAAAGTGACATATCAAATGAAACTAAAGATGCTGCTCTTAACAACCAAACAGGTTACAATATTTTTTTTTAAAGAGGGTTCTTACCAGAAGCATTTTTGTTGCAGTCTAGAGTGTTGTGAACAGTATTCAGTGGGTTTAAATTCATTTTAATTATGTGCTGTGTATTGCGAAGCCAAAATACAACATACATGCATGTGGTCAAGGGGTCGCACAAGGTTAAGGCAGGACTTAAAAAAATCAGTGTTCAAAACTGCTTTCTTTCGTAACTGCGCTCTTACCTTACCACCACTGTAAGTTTACATTAATGATTCACATTCAGAGCTGTCAGGTTCAATATGGTGGGACATTTCATGCTTTGCTCTACTTGCTCAGACAACATTTTATTTTCAATATGTCTTGTAGGACTTTCTTCTTATTATCAGTGACTCTTAGTGTAGCTAGTCAGATCCACTCTTATTTGGTGATCACAGGCACCCATGGGTATTCCTCAAACCATCAGATTCCTCAGCGCAGAATACCAGTGCTGTACCATAAATGACGGTATTAAGAAAACAATGTTCTTCCGCAAGTAACTTGTCATTTTTGTTTCAACCACAGATGCTGATAGAGAGCCCAGAATTCTGTACTGTACCTTTTAATTTAGTTTCAAATGCAGTTTGCATGCTTTCATTCTGGCTTGGCTGGTGCTGGGTATAGTGAAATGTGTATTAAATTGACACTTTTTCATTTTCTGTTGTTTTGAGCTGATTTCTTCAGTGCTACTAGGCATGTAGGTTTATAAAATTTGAGGTAGACCTATACATTACCAAAAATTGTATATTTGAAATGCATAAGTGTCAACAGTCTTCTAAATCGTGCAATGTAGAATTGAGTAAATCAACAAAAGTGGTAATAAACTAGTAATTCAAACAAATAAAATTATATATCATGTCATATATATATATATAACCTCTGAAGAGATACAGATCAATAAAGCTAAAATTGGGTGATGTTGCAATTGAAGGTGATACCGTACCGGCCCAATTTAACCCCTGCGTCTATGACTTTCTTTCTTCTGCAGAGCTTCAAAGTTCTGGCCACCATTCACTTGCATTGTCTGGACCTACAGAGCTGAAATATTCTTCGAAAAATCTTTGTGTTCAGCAGAAGAAAGAAACTCATACACGTCTGGCATGGCATGTGGGCGAACAAACGATGAGAGAATTTAAATTTTTGGGTAAAGTATTCCTTTAAAAATATTAAGATGCTGAACTTTGCTTATTCCAGGAAATAATGCTGTTTTTTGTCGATGATAGAGGGATACCGGTGGTGGTGGCGTAGTGGCTAGAGCACAGGGCTGCTAATCAGAAGGTTGCTGGTCCCTGTAATAAGTGCACTGTAAGTTGCTTTGGAAAAAAGCGTCTGCCAAATGCATAAATGTAATGTAAATGTGTGTATACATGTTTATGCTACATTGTGGGGACCAAATGTAAAACTGTTGCTTCATAAGAAAAAGAGGGAGGTTTCAGCCAGTCACTTCTTCCTTTCTGAGGTAGGGGACGTGCCCCCCCCCCCCCCAGGAAGAGTGTCCTGGCTGGGGGTGAGAGGTCAGTTGCTGCCAGCTGGAAGGAGGGCTTTTCATTGATGGAGCACTCTGTCCATCTGCAGGCAGAAATCAATCTGCCTGCATTCTGCTGAAGAGCAGATCAGGTTTCCTCACACACGACCGCCCTGTGGCTGCCAACTCCTCCTGCTTTTTGTGAGAGCTCAGTGGGTGGCGAAAACTACTACTACTGGGACTCACTAGAATCTGTAAACATTTCTGTTTAGATCGACAAACTTTATGGGACAATTCTATCTCTCTCTCTATCTATCTCATGTAGGTTTCGGTGATGCAGACGGTCTAAGAAAGTCTCAGTGCTATGACTCCTTCAACAAGATACTCACTTTAAGACAGCTGGAATATCCATTTTTGCAAATAATTGTTTTGACCAACTTTACTGTCTGCAACTACTGTCTGTCACCAGTAAACCTTTGACCTTTCATGCCAAGTAAAACAATCAATTTGCTTTCTGTTTGCACAGAAAACACTGAAAAGCCCCAAATAACACACAAAGGGGTTGGTGGGGCATAACTGGGCATGAACGTTTGTATCAGTGCAGGGGATAATGTGATCCATGTGTTGAAACCCGACACTTTGTGCATTGAGGCACAGCAGAATGGAAAGGCACATTGGTGATGGAGGACTTCCTCCTGAGCTATTGGTATGGGGCCAAAATGTGGCTAAACACCCTTCCTCCACTGGGGCCTACTATTTTGCAACCCGTCTCCCTAACCCTCTTTAAAATTTAGAGCTGTATGCACTGGGCGACAGAACTGGTCAGTAAAGAATGATGGCACTCCCCTGCATTGTGGCAATCCCTGGTGCCTCGTAAATCTGCTCATCCAAAAATATGTTTGGAAGTTCTGGATGGCTCCACAATGCAATTTACTCTCCTCTTGTGGGTTTTTGCTTCTTTAAAGGGATAGTTTCCGCTATAAATTAAATTCTGTCATCATTTACTCACCCTATTGTGTTTCCAAACCTGTTTTTTTCTGCATAACACAAAAGGAAAAGGAAACGTTTTTGTTATTTATTTTGGTCCTCACTTCAATTTTATCCATAAAAAGTCACCTTTTTGCATTTCACAGAGGAAAAAAAGCCATACGAGTTTGATTAGATTTGAGATTAGATTAGAGCACCCTCAATTAAAAATGTTAGCCTGATAGTGTATATTGGCAGAGCATATTATCTTGAAGTTCGGTGAACACACACAAATCACTGCATTTGAACTAATAAATGTGTATGATCGTGCAAATCAGTATATCCTAACATGCAGACAGAGCAATCTGCTTCATGCCTGCCAAAATTATAGCTGAAGTATGTAATATGTGCACCACTAGCACCACAAAACAGAATTGTAAAAAAAAAAAGGGGGTTTTCAAAGTGATTTTCTGAACACGCCCTGCATCTGCCGTTGGTTAATCAAAGAGATAGTCCCACCCCCAACTCACTCCATTGGTTGAGTAACGTTGTTGGGGCTGTTCTAAGCAGGTCACTCAAAACAAATAGAGCAAAAAGACAGTGGTGCTTATAGATTCAGAGAACATTTACCTATGAATGTCTAACTAATTGTTGTCTCTCCATATTAGGCTTGGATAAGAGAAATTATTTTAAAGAGGCCCTATTAAGTTTTTTGGGATTTTTACCTTTCCTTCAGTATGTAATATAGCTGTTTGTGCATGTAAAAGGTCTGCAAAGTTATAAAGCACAAAGTCCAAAGGGAGTTACTCTCTCCCAAGGAAAACACTGCTCCTGAACTGCTTGAAACACCTGGTTTGCAGTCCAGCCATTACTTCTGTGACATAGCTACGTCACTATGTAGCACATTTGCAGAATGCCCTCCTCAGGAATGCGCTGCTCCAGCTGAAGCTCAGTTATGGTAAGGGGCGTTACATTTCTGACATACACCCTAAGCGGTTGACCAATCACAACAGACTGGGCCAGCTGACCAATCAGAGCAGACTGTGCTATTCAGAAAGGGGGGCTTTAAAGAGACATGAGCTAAAACAGAGCATTTCAGACAGACACAGGGTGAAAAGAGGGGCTGCAGCAATGTACAGTATGAGATATATTTTTACATTAAAGCATGCAAACCTATTCTAGCAACCCCCAAAATAAAATTATGAACCTATAAATGAGCATCATATGGGCTTTTTAACAAAGAAAAAGTACATACTTCAGCTTTAATTATATTACATCTCCACTTTATACAAAGCACATTTGATAGAGTGATTTGTCATCCCAAAGCTTCTGTGAATGTGCAAAATCTCAGCCAAATTTTCCATGACAAAGATTTCAGTCCTTCTCATAATCACATTATGCTAGTGCAGCAAGGCAAATTAACTGTAATCTTAGCTTCCAAAGTAAAAGAGGGAGGTTTCAGCCTGTCACTCAAGACAATGGTGTGGGCTTGGCCATCCACAAATTTCTGCAGATCCAACTTACTCTCCAGAAACATGTGGCTGGATTTTAATTGGAAACAGACGGGCTGGACATGTTCCCAAAATTGAGTCACGTTTGATTTATAAAGTCGTGAACAATTAACAGACATGTGCGGCTGCCTGAAAGTAAAAGTTTGAGTATCAATTACGGCAGAAATGTTCTAGTTTCCCCCAAGTGTGATTTGAAAATGCAGAGGACTCCATGACTGCAACAAATAATTTTCTCAGTCACTATTAGTCACTATTTTTTCCTTGTTTTCCAGTAAAAATATCTTAACATCATCAAAACTATCATTTTTTTTACCAAATGGGCAATATTATTTTACTTTGTCTTCTGCAGAACACAAAGGCAGATAATTGAATGAATGTCCCATTTGTCTGAATTCAATACAAAGGCAGAAGTACATTGTGACTCACTTTAACACTAAGCACCCAAAAGTATCATAATAGTCCATGTGACTTGTGTGCCAAATTGAATCAAGTGTTCTGAAGGCTGAATCATTTTGTGTGATGAACACACTGAAATGTAAAAATTAAACGAACACAACTCCAATATGGTGACACATCAATAACATGAAACCTCACTCATTATTTTGTCATGATGTCATGCTGCCTGGTCACAAGACGTGCAAGAACTGGCAACATGATCACACAGGAAGTCGGCATGTTGTTTCCAACACTTCCATTACCCTAGGGTTGGCCAATTTCTGCTGACTCGAGCAGCATCCCCCATCAGACATTTTTGCATCAGCTCCAGTGTGTTTGCCTTCCCTTGTGGCATGAACGGAAGCGCGTTGCATCAGCAGCTTGGGAGAGCCGGAGGGTTACAGTGCATAAAAAATGCCTTCCTCTTCACTGTGTTACAGCCTGTACAGCTCAACAAGTCACTTGTGGCACCCCACTATGGATATTACACCTGGAATATGGAGCTTACAGTTGCCCATACACCCAAAAAACTTCCGCTTTGGGGACTGGGGGCAGTGTTTCACACTTCGGTTAGCACATTAGCTATCTAAGCACAGATAGATTTTACCTAAAAAGCTACTGATTCTGATTTCACTGAGAAATCAATCTGGAACTGATGAGGTTTGATGTAACTGACGTGTTGCCGTATTAGATTTGTACTCTGTTTACAAAGTGATCATATGTCTATAAACACAAGACACATGGACTACTTTTATGAAACTTTTGGGTGCTTTTTAAGCTTTAAAGGGATAGTTCACCCAAAAATTATCATTTACTCACCCTTGTTCCATCCCAGATATGTATGACTTTTCTTTTCCAGCTGAAAACAAATTAAGATTTTTAGAAGAATATTTCAGCTCTGTAGCTCCATACAGTGGAAGTGAAAGATGATCAGAACTTTGTAGCTCCAAAGATCTCATAAAGGAAACACAGAAGTACAGGTAGACATCCATAAGTCTCCAGTGGATAATCCATATTTTCTGAAGCACTATAATAGGTGTGGGTTGGAAACAGAACAATATCTAATTTATTTTTTACTGTAAATATCCACTTTATCTTTCAATTTTACATCTTAAAGTCACATGTGGTGCCATTTAGTTTCACTATCACATCTGAAAGTAAAATAGAGTAAAATAGGACTTAAATACTGATCTGTTTCTTACCCACCTATTATATCACTTCTGAAGATAAGGATTGAAATACTGGAGTCAAGTGGATTACTTTTACAGTATGTTTCCTTTATGTGATTTTTGGAGCTACAAAGGTCTGATTATCATTCACTTGCATTGTATTGGCCTATCGAGCAGAGATATTCTATTAAAAATATTTGTTTGTGTTCTGCAGATGAAAGAAAGTCATACAAAGTCTGAGAGGGCATGAGGGTGAGTAAATGATGAGAGCATTTTCATTTTTGGGTTAAATATCCCTTTAAAGTGTGTCACTATTAACTGCTATTGTATTGAAATCAGCAAACAGAACGTACTTAAAAATATCTCCTTTTGTGTTGTGCAGAATTAAAAAAAAGTCAAATGCGTTTTGAACGCCATGAGCAGGGCTGGACTGGTAATCTGGCACCCCGGGCATTTTCCTGGTGGACCGACACACTTTGGGGCCAATCAGGGGCGGACTGGCCATCGGGAGAACGGGCTGAATGGGCCGCAATAAGCTGAAATGAGCCGCCGCAATATGCAGAAAAGGACAGCGAACACCCCCATTTATTGTGAAGACTAAGCTGTCTGTGTTCATTCCCAGCCCTAAAAAGTAACATTACCATTCCAAGCCTCCTCACCTAAAACATTGTGTTTCGCATACTCATTACAAACATCCTGAGAGATTTGTTTTATTAAATGTAAACTACACTCTGTCACCAGGTAGCCCTGCATGTGCAAGCAAACTGTATATGAGGCAAGGAAACAGACTTAAGTGAAAGGCTGATGAATAGGATCTCTGGCGGCTGGCTCCGCTATGTAGCAGCAACTCCAGATGTTCTCTGTCTTTTGGTGAACTACAGATCCCACTGACACAAGGGCGCACACACACAGAGGTTGGCCTGCTTACTCCATCCACAAATGCCACCCACCCTCCATGTGACTCATACTGTACACGTGAGCTGCCCTCACTTAGGCAACTCTGGTTACTAAATGTCTCTAACAGAGCCTCATAAAAAATCAGACCCTCACTGAATAGGCAGATACATAGAAATTGTATTAGTTCAAACACGGATGACCTGCCTTGATAAGACCTTCCCTATCAGTGAAGATGACATCCTGCCAGCGCATTGGATTAATTGGAGGTCTGCCTTTATAACCTCAATTTTAGTCCCTAATTATATGCCAATGCTAATGTGTTACATGTGTTATTATAAATGTGGTGATGCCCATTTCCATTCCCCTTCTGCCCATCCATTATTGCCACAGGCAATGGATAAATGCAATTATAAGGCATTGTTTAAAATCACTCACCCTATTCAATTACTCACATGCAGCTGACAGTCTCTGTCTGGCGGCCCGGGCGAGAATTTGGGTGACTTTAAGATACACTGTAATTTTACATTAGAACAAGCTAACTACATATGCATTTGTATTACATAATAAAACTATGGTTCCTGGATGTTTTTATGGTTTTCTTGCATTGAGTGATTCACACAGGTTCACATTTGATTTGAGATGTGCTGGATAATTTCGGGCGCTCCATCTCAACATCACTTAATCTTTGTTGTCGTTGTCACTGAGCGAGAGAGTAGCCAGAAGGGTAAAATGACAGCCAGACAAATGCAGTCACTGTTGGTTTATTTTCCTGCTACAATACTGTCTGCCAACATTCATCTGCGATGTGACATAATGAAGTAGTTGTACACTTCAACATCTATGCAGATTGACAACATGCAGTGTATTCAGAAAATATTCAGACCCCTTCATTTATTTTCACATTTTATGTTGCAACCTTATGCTAAAATGTTTTCAATTATTTTATTTTTTTACATCAGTCTATACACTCCATACCCAATAATGACAAAGTAAAATCCAGATTTTTGATAACTTTTAAAATTTATTCAAAAGAAAAAACTGAAATATCACATTGACAAGTATTCAGACCAGTACTTAGTCGAAGCACCTTTGTTAGTGATTACAGTCTACAAAGGTCTTTTTGGGTATAATACGACAATCTTTGCACACCTGGATTTGAGGATTTTCTGCCATTCTTCTCTGCAGATCCTCTGAAGCTCTGTCAGGTTGGATGTGGACCATCAATGGACATCCATTATCAGGTCTCTCCAGAGATGTCTGACTGGGTTCAAGTCTGGGCTCTGGCTGGGCCACTCAAGAACAACCACAGAGTTCTGGCTAAGCCACTCTTGCATTGTCTTGGCTGTGTGCTTAGGGTCATTGCCCTGTTGTAAGGTGAACCTTTGGCCCAGTCTGAGGTCCTGAGTGCTCTGGACCAGGTTTTCATTAAGAATATCTTTGTATTTTGCTGCATTCAGCTTTCCTTCAACCCTGACCAGTCCCCCAGTCCCTGCCGCTGAAAAACAACCCCACAGTATCATGCTATCACCACCATGCTTCACTGTTGTGATGGTATTGTGCAGGTGATGAGTGGTTCCTGGTTTCATCCAGACATAATGCTTCAAAATAAGGTCAAACAGTTCAATACTCGTATCATCAGACAAGATAATATTGTTTCTCACAGTCTAAGAGTCCTTTAGGTGCTTCTTTGCAAATTACAAGCAGGCTTTCATGTGTCTTGCGCTGAAGAGAGGTTTCCGTCTGGTCACAGATTGGTGGAGTGTTGCAGTGATGGTTGTCCTTCTGCAAGTTTCTCTTATCTCCACACATGATCTCTGAAGCTTAATCAGAGTGACCATCGGGTTCTTGGTCACCTCTCTTAACAATGTCCTTCTCCCCCGACTGCTCAGTTTTGATGGACGGCCAGCTCTTGGAAGAATCCTGGTTGTTCCAAACTTCTTCCATTTATTGAATTATGGAGGCCACTGTGCTCTTGGGAAACTTCAATGCAGCCAAAAAATATGTGTAGCCTTCCCCAGATCTGTGCCTTGACACAATCCTTTCTCTGAGATCTGCAGGTAGTTCCTTTGACCTCATGGCTTGATTTTTGCTCTGATATGCATTTTCAGCTGTGAGACCTTATATAGACAGGTGTGTGCCTTTCCAAATCATATCCACTCAATTGAATTTGCCACAGATAGACACCAATCCACCTGTGGCAAAAAAAGAAAAAAGTGTAGAAACATCTCAAAGATGATCCAGAGAAATGGGATGCACATGAGATAAATTTCAAGTGTCATAGCAAAGGGTCTGAATACTTATGTCAATGTGATATTCATTTTTATTTTCATTTTTAGTAAATGTGCAAAGTTATAAAAAAATCTGTTTTTTCTTTGTTATTATGGGGTATGGATTGTAGATTGATGTGAAAATAAAAGAATAAAGAATAACTGTCTGTGGACATTTACAAAATTGAGAATTTCTTTTTTTTAATTTTAAGCCCCAGAAAGAAAAAAACATATCACAATTACTTCATTATAGTAGTGGTGTATTCAATTAAAAGTTTTGTGTATTTTTTATGTAAATGTAAACAATAGATCTGGGGGAAAATTAGCGTCACGTCATTTATCCAAATACTATGTGATGTCTAACCACAGTGGGCAAGACGACAGCAAATGAGTCTGTCAACAAGCACTACACAGCAGTCATGTGACATCAAACACTACTAAATCAAAGCAGACCATTGTTTCAAGCTCGTGTTTTTTTTTTTTTTTGTCTGTCATGTGGCTTCAGTTCAATAAAATATGTAAATAGGGCCAATATTCCACACTTGTAACTGAAATGCAATGTGGTTTACTTAGCCATTGACTTATGTTTGATGTGTATCTTTTCAAAGAGCAGTAGCTTAACTAAATTTAGATTTGATAGGAGACCTTGTATATCAATTACACTGACGTTGGACTGCTCTGTAAAACCAGTGCAGTTTTCATTTGTTTTTACAAGCATATCTCAGGTTTGAGATAGGTCCAAATCAAAATATGATTAGTTGAACAAAAATACTGCAATTTGAAAAGTACACCCCCTCAGTAAGGTTTAATGCCAGGTTGCCCTGGTGACACAAAATATTGTGCTCCAACATGTTAAACTCTTTAAATTCACTCGACTAAAGGGTTGCAAACTGTATATTTTACATATATGGTACAACCTAGTAAATCAAGGCTATCAAAAACGAGCAAGTTTTGCAAAAAATGAAATGTTTATCACATGTAGAATAAGTATATAACTGCTGTTTTCTGAAAGCTTCATAGAGTCTTGCAGTTTTCCTACTGTAAAAGTACTTCAGCTAATGAAGGATCTGAATTTGCTATTAAGTGTAGTCGTTTTAAACCTTTGGGGCAAACCTTTTGCCAATACATTTCAGCTTTGTGTTGGAGTGACTTAGCCTTGGCAAAAATACATTTATTGTTTCCAATTGGCAGAATTCCTTTCCCTCAGACATGGACGTAGCCAATCAGAGCTGAGCTTGATGGAAAAGAGTCTCCTCACCCTGGCAACCACTCCTCTCAACCTTTCCCTGCTGGCAGGTTTTCTCACAGTTCATATTCACAGGCAGACAGTCATAACTTCACATTCTCTCAGCTGTGACACGTCAATTCTTAGCAGAAGGCAAGAATCGCTCGTCTCTGCCTCTCATGAAGCAAAGATTTCCCATGGAGTTATCGGGCAGGGAAAAATCCTGCTAATTTGTTGTGTGGGAAGTTGCCTAACTGTTTCCAAATTGATTTGATTTCAGTGAGGGTAATTGCAACACCAGGTTTAAATTACCTGTGCTATAACGACATCATTGCTTCACCTTTATTTAAGGTTTTTTCTTTTGTTTTCTGCTTTTACAGTCTCTTCAATGTGTTGTACTCTTTTTTTAAATTGGTGTTAGTTGTTCAGCTGACGAAACACTGACAAAACATGTCAGTAGACAAAAAAATTCCAGAAAATATGAGCTGTGAAAATTAGATTAGATTACTGATCTAGGACTTTAAAACAGTTTTATACAGCACATGCCACTGAAGAGATTCTAAGATCCTTCTCGTTCATTCTCGTCAACAATTAAATATGGTGCCACTGTCATACAGACCGGGCCAGTGACCAAGGGCCCTTGACTACCAGTCATTTCAAACAGAATTTACAATTAAATGACCAAATGATCACTATTTTTGTAGCCCCACACCTTTTAGCCCTTCGAAGCTCTCATAATGGAGGGTAAAGTCTTTAAAGGATATAGGGAAAAGAGATGATCGCTTTTGAATGGAACGCACCCAATCATTCAGACTAGTAAGAAAAGATATTGCAGTGTGACCCAGAAATAGATGAACTCTTTGTCAAGTGTCACCAAACCCATATGTACATGCTGTAGGAGTCTATTTGTAAAATTCTCCTTTTATTTAAAGTCATAATGTATTACTGCCCCTTTAAATATATATGTTTACACATTTATTTCACATTTTGTTACATTCTTGGTTTTTGTATGCATAATTTGTAGAATTTACATTGAGTTTACATTATGTAAATCAAACGTTAAAATGGTACTGTCTCTTTAAGAGCAGGGGCTGTTCAGCAACACTGTTCCGGTTGATTACCACAACCGTGCTGAATATTTTAGTTAATCTGACTGTAAAAAACAGAACGGGTATAAAAAGAGACTTAAATCAATGAAAATGGACTGCGTGGATCTCAACTTTGAAAGATAATTGGACCTTGGGGGGGCACTAAAAGAACATTTGCCCGGGGCCTTGCTTGTCATAATCCGCCCCTGGCTACTGTAAATAAGGTCAATACAGCGCATTTTATAACTTATAAAAAGTGAGTGCTAAGGTTGTTAAATGATGGTAGGGGTGAACTGGGAAGAGAAATTTGCCCTGGATTTTACATAGAAGCCGGCCCAAAAGTTGGATCGCTGTCCTTTTGTGGCACCATTTTTCAGCCCTCTTCAGCCAGTCACGGCCCGTTCGTCAAAACGTGCTGGTCCGTTTCATCTTATGCCGCCCATTCAGCCCCGTTCAGCCCTGTTTCATGGCAAGCCCACTGGGAAAAGTCAACGTTCTCCCAATGCCTAGTATGCCCCTAATCGATGGTATGCTGCTGTTGAAGCCTAACGTGAAGTTCACGTTATTTCAACAAAAAAACAAAAAAATCTTGTTCAATTGCAGAATTACTGAGGACGAACTACACCACCCATGACTCAGCAGAGAAAGATCCACCAATCAGAATTGCGTCCAACAAAGCGTGCCTCCTTACGATTTCTTTTTATATACATTGCCGGCCAAAAGTTTGGACTAATGTAAAGATTTATTTGTTTCAGAATGAAATTGGTACTTTAATTCACCAAAGTGTCATTCAACTGATCACAAAGTGTAGTCAGGACATTACTGATGTAAAAAATAGAAAACAGTAATTTTTTATCAAATCTAGACAGCAGCCATCACTCCAATATATTATCCTTGAGTAATCATGCTAAATTGCTAATTTGTTACTAGAAAATCACTTGGTTCATTAAATGAAGCTGAACATTGTCTTTGTGTTTGTTTTTGAGTTGCCACAGTATGCAATAGACTGGCATGTCTTAAGGTCAATATTAGGACAAAAATTGCAAAAAATAAACTGCTTTCTCTAGAAACTCATCAGTCAATAGTTGTTTTGAGGAATGAAAGCTATAAATGCTTGAAATTGCCAAAATGAAGAATTCATACAAAGGTGTACACTACAGTCTTCAAAGAAAAGGACAACTGTCTCTAACAAGAACAGAAAGAGATGTGGAAGACCAGATGTACAACTAAAGAAGATAAGTCCATCAGAGTCTCTAGTTTGAGAAATAGACGCCTCACATGTCCTCTGCTGACAGATTCATTGAATTCTACCCGCTCAACACCAGTTTCATGTACAACAGTAAAGAGAAGACTCAGGTCTGCCATATGGGAAGAATTGCAAAGAAAAAGACACTTTTGAAACAGAAAAACAAAAAGAAAAGGTTAGAGTGGGCACAGAAACACAGACATTGGACAACAGATAATTGGAAAAGAGTGTTATGGATCTTAACCCCATTGAGCTTTTGTGGGATCAGCTAGACTGTGTGAGAAGTGCCCGACAAGACAAACACATCTATGGCAAGTGCTACAGGAACTTACAGCTAGAATGCCAAAGATCTGCAAAGCTGTTATTGCTGCACATGGAGGATTTTTTGTTGAGAACTCTTTGAAGTAGTTTAAGTAGTTTTTGATTAAAAAAATCAAATTGTAATAGTAATTTTTCATGTTATTAATGTCCTGACTATGTTGTATATGACTGACACATTGGGATCAGTTGAATGCCACTTTGGTGAATAAAAGAACCAATTTTGTTCCACAAGAGCAAAATTTTTACATTATTTCAAACTTTTGGCCACCAGTGGATATATATGATTAACT
Source organism: Moxostoma hubbsi (assembly GCA_032164185.1). Lineage (NCBI taxonomy): Eukaryota > Metazoa > Chordata > Actinopteri > Cypriniformes > Catostomidae > Moxostoma > Moxostoma hubbsi. The sequence goes on along the minus strand of JAVLUX010000030.1, from coordinate 15,625,010 downwards.
ATATAAATATTTGCATATAGTATCTTAATATTTTGCAATAAACTTTACATTTATTGTTAAAATATGTTGTACAATATGTTGCTAAATTTATAATTAACAAATATAAATTAAAGTTTAATATTTAGATATAATTTTTTCTTCTATTGCATCACTGGCAATGCTTCATGGGTTTGTAGCTAATTTCCTCATGAAAGACATATACATCCTTTGCATATGATTGGCAGGCCCAGATGAACAAGCGGCTCCTGAACTTACGTTTCGAACTTCATATACTGTCTTATACCTTTGTTTTTATTTTTCTCTGATTTTCAAATAAAGTTTTTTCGCTTTGACCTTGTGCGATCCTGAGTACTCATGCACTTACATTAAGTTTTAAGTAAAAATTACGTAAAAATAAAATTTTTTGACACCTGTCAAAAGATGAGTCTCTAGTTCCATCTGATATGCCATTTTGAACATTTCATCGATTTATGCATTCATATCTAACATGTTGCCAAAGTAGAAAAAGCATTGTAACATAAAAGTCAAATCAAGTCAAATAATTTTTATTTGTATAGTTTTTTATTTGTGCTTATCCCAATACACAGCTGTACATAACATCAGCTGTAATGTCTGTAACGTCCCAAAAACATTAATAACTAAAACTAATGGAAATATAATAAACAATTGTATTTTTTTTTTTAGCTTGGTATTATTTTAAATTTCACAACTTTGTTCAGCTGTCCCCATATGAGGATATCATCTTTAAGGGAAACTTTTTGCTCTAAGAATTATTATTATGATTATCATTTTTATTTTTTTTTGCATTTATTAGGGGCTACTAGTAACAAATAAAAAAGGTGACATGGAAAATGCACGCAGCAGTTGCGCTCGGGTCTCAGGAGAAAAGTTGGTAATGTTGTTTGAGCTTGTTTATTTGGTTCATAGCTTAGAACTCTTGTATGAATTGTTTTAAGAAATTGCTTTGGGAAAAACATTTTATGAGAAAAATACTTCCGGAAAAAAGGCCTAGGCGAAGTAGCACCCTATTGCCTAATGCATTACAAGCTTTTATTGTGTTTAATGTTTATAACCTTATTTTCCTAAGCCTGGTTTTCCAAATAACTGGTTTAAAAAAAAGAAAAGAAGATTACAATATACCTAAGGCAGATGTCTGGCGCACACAGTGTTATCTGAGCCTCAGCACAGAGAATAGCTTGACACAACAGAGGAAGGTACTAAATATTCCCACACAGACATGTCTAGTGAAAAAAAAAAAAAGCAATGCTGTAATAAATTACCTAAATTGAAACATAATCCATTTAAGACAGTGCAAGATCAGCTGTTTCACTCCAAAAACAGCAAAAGCGTTGCTAGTCACATTAAAACTGCACTCGTGCTGCATTCGAGGCATGGACAGGTCAGCTGTAAAGTGTTCGTGCATAATCTTCCACTGATAATCTGCTATGGATTTTCTATCTCTCACGATATTTAGCCTCCCTTTGAATTACGAAATCTGTGAGCTTTTGTAATCACTGAGAAAAGAGACACATGGCACATACAAAATCTATGGTGACAAGGGCAAAGCAAACAATAAAATACACATTTATATAAAATAGAAATAAGCCACACATTTGCACAAATGTCTTAAATTGATGTTCAATGTATAATGCAACTTTAGCTCTATCGATAGCATCTGTAACATATATTACCAAGGTAACTGTATATGCCTGAAAAATATTTTCAACACAAACAGCTGTACAGCTCAAATAAATATAGCTTGAATATAATTTTTGTACTTAAAATTGTATGTGCTTTAACAACCATTTAAACATACTGTAAATATGAGCTGGACAAGTCTGCATTTAACCCCTTCAGAATGTCTTTCCCCATAGACTTCAACTGTAAGTGCATTACTGTAAAAGAGCCAACATTTGTGTCTGTGGTAATCGACAGCATGTCACAGGTGTTATCTTATTAGCTTAAATAGTTTTGAACCCAGAACATTCCTTCAATTGTTTTACTGAATTGTTTTACTGCAAGCCAACTCTGACAGCTGAAGAGGACACATCTCTCTTGTTGGTAGCACGAAAAGGTGCCGTAAAATAGTGATCTAATGGAGATGATTTGGTTATGATGAAAGTGGGTGTAATAGCATTAGTACTGTTTAGCAGTGAAGCTGTGATGTGGTTACCGCAGCGTATCGCAGTCGTGAGGTGAGTGCTTCAGGATTCAGCTTGACCTTTGCCCTTGATGAATTATGATGATTAGATCTGACTGTGCGAGATCAGACAGAAAAATATATGACAACTCAAAACAACTTATACAGCGTTTTCATCGGCTTCACCTGGAATGACCTCAGGCGAAATCTTGACAGCAGCATTTTTAGATATTTAAACGAATAAGAAACAATGACACCACTTTAGGCCTTATTCTTGACCTTATTTAGCCAATTATACTATTGACTCTTTTTCAGGTTTAGAGAGAACATGCAAACACACACACACACATGCACGGTATGTACATAAATGCCCCTTAATATCAACATAAAGTCATTCATTGAGCAATATATTTTCCACCTAAAAATCAACAATCATGCTGCTATGGATGTCAGAGTTGTAATCAGCTAATCTAATTTCTATGAACAAACATTTCATTGCAATATCCAATCTGTGACCTCAACAGCAATTATACACTAAAATGCTCAAATATATAACTAATTGACATGTCACACAGCAGTCAGCATTAGGGTCATGCTTTCTATCAGACTGGGCTATTTGTGGGGCCATGTATGTCAGTAGTCTTTTATCAGGTTTTTGACGTCCGCTGTCCTCTCAGTCCGCTGTGTCCCCTTCAGTCGAGCCAAATTAAAGGCCTCTCAGTCACAACCATAATGCGCTCGAAGCCCAAAGCCCAAACACTATTCCCAAGATTAATTTCGAGGACATTCCAGTAAAAGAGTGTTTGAATATTAAATAAATAAATAAAACTTTATTCAGAAACACCACAACACAAATGCAATTTTGCAACAATATGATATTGGAGCACAGCACAGAGCATGTGTATTACTTTCTTTCTTCTTCTTACAAGAATATTTGAGCTCTGTTGTTCCTAAAATAATCCGACATAATAGGTGCGAGTGTAAAACAGAGAAATATTTAAGATATTATTCTTCTATTCTATTCTTCTTCTTCTTTTTTTATGGTGATTTGCATTCTTCGTGCATATCGCCACCTACTGGTCGGGGCTGGTCAAAGATGGAGATTTATAGTAAAACAGGACTTAAATATTGATCTGTTTCTCAACCACACTTACCATATCGCTTCTAAAGACATGGATTAAGCCACTGGAGTCGTATGGATTATGTTTATGCTCCTTTTTGGAGCTTCAAAGTTTTGGCCATGAATCTCTTGAATAGTGTGGACCTACAGAGCTGAGATATTCTTGAATTCTGCAGTAGAAAGATTGTCACACATCTGGGATGGCATAAGTTTCAGTAATTTTTTTTTTTAATTTTTAATTTTGGTGAACTATTCCTTTAAGTCTTTGAGCAACCTTTCCATCATCTCTCATCTTCATGTTGAGCCATAACTCTTTCCATCTACTTACAACTGTGAGAGCAACACAGCCTTGTTTAACCTTACACAGGTTCTGAGCAACAGTTTCCTGGCACTGGACAACACCTCTACATTTACCATGAAAAGGCACATTCATCATATGTCAGATAGGGCTAATTTTCCATGAGTTACAGTTCATTTTCAGGAAAGGTAGTGGGGGAACACACTTCCAATGAGAGCAACAAAGAAATTATGTCCTGGAGCGACACAATTAAATGTATTGATTTCAGTGATGCAGCTCACCCATCTCCAGCATTCAGCTTTTGTGGGGATAAAACTCATGCCCACAGGCTGTGATAATGCCATCCTGTCTCTTGTACCCAGATAATGTGCCCTCCGTGCAGAGCAGAGAGGATGACTGAAGCAGACTTTGCAGTGAGGAAGATATGGTGTCTGCACTTAGAATGCCTATGTGCGAATTCAGCTTCACAAAAGCTGTTTTGCATCATTGTAAACTTGTGCACAACTACGCCTTTGTCTGTGGATAAAGCATCACGATGTCTGTTCTTATTGGGGAGAGAGACAGAAAGTGAGTCATGCTCATGGAGTGGATATTGTATGGAGGACCATTCCTGTCTAAATTAGAAATAAATAAATAAATAAATATTAAATATTTTTTTTTTTTTTTAAAAAAGAGTACATATAAATAAATAAATACATGTTAAAATATGATATAAATCAGTATTTATACTTTTATTTCCTTATATGTCATTGGATTTATTTATTTCCACATTAATTTATTTCCACATTGATTTATTTCCTAATTGTTTTTTCTACATGTATTTATTTGTACATGTATATATTTCCATATTTATTTATTTCCACATTTTTATATTTTCACATTTATGTACTTCTACATTTATTTATTTATTTTCATGTTTAAATGTGTTTTTGTTCATGTTTTGTTTTTGAAATGAGTTTACTTCCCATCCCTGTTTCTGGTCATGTGTCCTTGTCATGTGATGTCCTGTTGCCATCATTTGATCCTTTCATGTGAGTATTTGGGGCATAATTCACCATTTTGCTACAGTTTCCAGGTTGAACGACGTTTCCTCGAAACTGTGTGAAAGGGTGTGCAACGGGCTTTGAGGTACGTTTTCTCTCATTTGGTGGGTGTGTCAGAGGTTTCCCAATCAGCAGCGACGTGTATATAAACCCCGCATGTTCGCACAATGAACCCATCTAAAATATCCAATGTTGCTTTGTGTATGCAACAATTGAAAACATTAGAAGAAATGTTTGCTTTGTCATCCTGAAATGCGAGGCAAATGTTGGAGCACCGTAATTAGGAACCACAGTTCCACATGTCCCTTCACTCGATTGGGATGTTTTCTGCTCTTCTGGACAGCAAGGGCAGTGACTGTAACATCAAGTGTATTTTGTAATATCAAACACTTAAATAAACCAATTTCATCAGGCTCCGAAAATTCTTCAAAAAGAACGCAAAAAGAAAGGCCTTCTCAGCTGCCATTGTTGCAACGCTTGCGTAACACAACAGGGTGTTCAACGCACCACCGTTTCTATTTAAATAAATGTTTTGCAACGTTTGTCGGGGCTGAATGTGCCCCTGGTTTCAGGTGTCTGTTTTTTTATTTTCATTGGTTGTCTTGTTAACTTGTTTACCCAGTCTGTGTATTTTTAGCCCTCATGTTCTCTAGTCCTTTGTTGAGTATTGTTGGTGTAACGTCATCTCATTGTTCTTTCTATCTGTCGTCTTCCCCATTCTGATCCCAGTGACTGCCATGGACCTCACCCTATGCCCAGCTGCAGCAAACGAACAGTCTGCCAAGTCCTCTGGGGCCCTTGCCCAGTCTGTCCTGCCCTTTGGGGTCCCTGCCCAGTCTGACTTGTTCTGCGCTGCCACTGAACTCTGCCCAGAAGCCGCCACTGACCCCATCTGCCCAGAGGTCAAGGAATGTTCGGCACTGAACCCTGCATCTCAGAACTTGCCTTGGGTTCCAGGCTCTTCTCCATCTCTGCCCTGGCCTGCCAGTCCATTCAGGTCTCCGGGCTCTCCTCCAGTTCCACCCTGGCCTTCTTTGTCACCCATGGTCCCCAGGTCTGTCATCTATGGCCTAGTACTTTCCACTTCCCTGGCCTCCCAACCCTGCCCCTGACTAAGCTATACCCCTGGTTTCCCCACCCACCCACCCTCCCTGGTCTGTCATCTGTTTCCCCGGCCTCCCAACCCTGCCCCTTATCACAGTATATATATATATATATATATATATATATATATATATATATATATATATATATATATATTTCTTTGTTTATTACATGACAAATGAGCACTATATTCATACAACTGACAACTATATAACGTTGATTTTCTGTGTGACAATGATGAAAGATCAATATTCCATCAGTGAGTACACATACTGTATTATGCATACTATTTGTTACTCAAGGTGGTGTTGATGTTTCAGTGATTGACATAAACACTATGATATGACTATTGCCGTTTAGGTGTAGTACTGAGAATATGTTAGTTGTGCATCTGAAAAAATACAGTGTAGCGTAGCTTATGTGTAAGTTACGTGTTATGTTTAGCTAAATATGTGTTTTAAAGTTGAGTCACATTCAGTGTGGAAGTAATGAATCCTGTTCTATATTTGTTACATAATTTATTTTATATATGATAAATAAAACATTAAAATATATCAGAATGCATTATATTATACTATTGTCTAATTGTCTTGAAAATGTTCTGAAAATTTGACCCTATCTGGGCATTTTGTAGATCCATTTGTGATGTTCCTATATAACAATGTTTGACAAAACGCATGCATTTAAGGGTTTACGGAGTTGTTCACGAAAAATTTACGTTTTGTCATAATTGACTCACCCTCAAGTCATTCTGAACCTATATGACTTTCTTTTTTCTGCGGAACACAAAAGGACAAGTTTAGCAGAATTTTCAAGCTAAATGTTCTTTTCTGTACCATGTTTGCTTGACATGGTTACCAATTTTAATGTATGAATAAGAGCATCGACAATTTAGAGACGATACCAGGGCATGGCAGGGGCTCTGTGATTCAGAGTTTGTTATTTTCCTTTTTTTTCTAGAAACACTTCTACCAAAGCTTTCTTATATTGTACATGAGGTAAATACTCACACCTTTGTAGAGACAGAGATAGACAGAAAGGAGAAATTAATTAGAAAGACTTTGTGACCCCCTGTTACCGTCGCATGACAGGACTTCAACATTCATTTGAACATCCTTTGAACTTCTATTTCAAAGTGTTTTAGCATCTAAGGACACAGCAAAATCCTGCCCTCTATAAAACATCTTTTGGAAGGAGATGAAACACCAATCATATGCCTAATTTACACATTACTCTGTCTGTGATCCCATGAAAACATTTCTCTAACTATGATGATTTGGGGCTCATTTCTGTGTTCATAAGCAGGCTAGACTCAAAGCCATCACCTGTCATGCCACCCTCTTAAAACCATAAATGATGATCCCAAAGCCTATATTGATCAATGTTCTCCTGAGAGCTGGGGTGAGGTACAGGCTACTTGTTATAGTATTGCGTCTATTTCTGATCCAGTGAAAGTAGAGAGAGGAGGGGCGAATGAGGCGAATTTTAGAGGCTGAAATTGACTATACTGAGGTTCATCTCATCTCCCAATCCAGTGACTGTTCAGTTCAAGATTCATATCCCATACATCAAACTCACCTGTTTCTGCAGCACTTCTATTGCCAGCAAAAACCAATATGCTTGACCAGACATGAGGGGGGCTTCACTGATAAATGCCTGTATTTGCCCAGTTGCATTATAGTTGACTCCAATACTTACATTATAAAAACACAATAACATCTTACATTTCATAGATTTCTATGAATGTAAATATTTGGCATGTGGACAGTTATTTATTTTGAAATGTGCCTACAAGAATACAGACTGATTTCACAGTGAATTCAGAAACTATAGATCAACTTTTCTTGATCAAAACTTAGTCTGAGCTTACCAAAATGCAAAGCACTGCCTCCAATGGTCGAACCGGGAAGTGTTTTTGAAAGTGAGGGCACATGAGACCTCCAGTTGCCGAGTGAAATGTCCACAGAGGGGCGCCAAAAGCGAGATGTAAAGAGTTGCTTTTAGCTGTAAATTATGTAATTTAGTGAAAAGGAATACATATTTTATTAACTTTACCCCCAAACCTAACTGTCAGTGGAGTAAAAATCTATTGTTAGAGGGAAAATGGAACCTCTGAATCACGCTTGTCAGTGATTATGCAAACACAATTACTTGCTGGTTTTAACACTGGATAGGAACCCAGGTCATCCACTCCGCTACCGCAATGACACTACAGGACAGTAACAGATCAGTAACACTACAGGACAAACTCAAACTGATGCAAAAATATCTGATGGCAGATGGCGCTTATCAGAGACTCTGTATGATATGGCTGATGTCAGGGAACTGGAATATTTGGAAACAACATTTCGATGTTGAAGAAAAGGTGAGTCTGGTTCCCACCAAGGTTTCATCCCTGATCTTTTCCCCCATGCCATTATTGCTTTTGGCTTGCTTACTGGGGATTTTAAGGCATCATTTTTTTGTAAAGCTTCTTTGGAACAATATCTATTGTGAAAAATGCCAAATGAATAAAACTGATTTGATAGGACTATGAATGTAAACGTGTTTGTCTCATGTACTAAAGCAGGCTGGTAGACAGGACCAAGCTACAAGCTAATCTGTTTAGCCAATCATATTGCACGGTGCAGCTGAAAGGTTAACATTTAAAATATTAGCCAAACAGAGTTTTCTTTATGAAACCCTCCTCCTCCCCAGCACCACCGGTCTAGATATGCTTCAAACGGATTGTATGTATATTAAATTGTGCAGAAGCATGTCCTACATCCTTGATGCTGCATGTCTTAGGTAAGATTATATATGTAGAAGAAATTTGAAATGAGAAAAATACCAGCCTTTCAGTTTGGAATGTTTCAATGTCGTAAATTACCGGCCTTCACAAGAACCCCCACCAAGTTACACCAGGCTGTTTCTGTGTAAGATTACAAGGACCATCAGATTTGCACAATTCTAAGACATTTCATCTTAATCTAGCCTTGCTAGATAATGCTGAAAATCACTTTGAACTGTGGTAACATTTGTACCTGACAAATTAATGATTATAGACTGATGGACCTCTTTAAAATGTGTGTAGTGATATGCAATCACCTATAATTGATAAATATAATCTTTATTTCTGTATGAATTATCTCATTCTACTAAGAATGTTAACTATAAGGTTTAACTTGATAAAATACAATGATGTGTAAAACAAATATGATTTTGTAACCAGGGATTTTCATGTAAGGTGGCACGGTGGTGCAGTGGTTAGCACTGTCGCCTCACAGCAAGAAGGTCATGGGTTCAAACCCCGGTTGCCCTGGCCTTTCTGTGTGGAGTTTGCATGTTCTCCCTGTGTCTGCGTGGGTTCTCTCTGGGTGCTCTGGCTTCCTCCCACCATCCAAAGACATGCAGGCTAGGTTAATCGATGTCTCCAAAAATTGCCCTAGGTGTGAATGTGAGTGTGAATGGTTGTTTGTCTATGTGTGGCCCTGCGATGGACTGGTGACCTGTCCATCGCCCAATGTTAGCTGGGATAGGCTCCAGTGACCCTGTAGGATGGATTTTCATGTTTTATTACCTACACATATAACATCCATAAAAAAAATGTCATGTTTAGTATGTAAGCGTTCACTGGTGTATGAAGAGAAATCTGGTGAAAATGAATATCATGTTTCTTGTACCATTCTCAAGACATAAAAACTCATGATTAAATATGCACTATTTTTGAGCAGGAAATTTTATATAGAGTCTGAAACAAAAGACCATAACTCAACTGTCAGAAAAGACAGCCCAGTTGACCATGTGACTCTGAAAAGTCACTTCTGATTGGCGCAGGACACCTTTGGGGGATGCGGCCAATCTCAGTTCAAATGTTTCCAAACAGGAAGAACTCTCTCTCTTGCTCTATTCGCTCTTCTTCTCTTGCCTCTGGCATCTCGTCTCTTCATCCTCTTGAGGTTCTTCGCTCTTCTGCCTGCACGCGCCATGTGAGGTCCAAGGGAGCTTGGGACACCATGTCCCGTGAAAGCTCATCACTCTCTATGGTTCACAAACCCATTAGAAGGCCTCGCATCACAGCTAACATCATACAGACAATAAATTCGGTCTCACAGAGATCAGAACTTCGACGGAACGAACTTTCGACCAAGAACCAAGCCACACAAAGAACACAAGGAAACACCACAAAGACAAGCAAGTACATCTCCAATATTGTGCTCAAAGTGCTGGTGTATTAGTTAAATACATTGGGTAACCCGATAGCAAATAAATGTAGACTCAAAGGATAAATGGTTCTTAAGGTATTGTCAACAGACTCCTTTAAGTTCATTTTCACTATATTGATCATTTATTTCATATTCTGTCACTCTTCTCACCAACCTGTCTCATGTATATATGTGTTATATTAGATTTATGTTTAGAATAGTAATAAAGTTTGTCTGTGTTCAAAGACGACGTGACTGTGGTATATTTTGATAAATAATCTCATCCCTGTTTCTGAAATATTTCGCTTCAAAGCTGTACCTAAATACATACAACATACAATAATATTGTATGTATTTAGGTACATACAATATTATTTAAAATAATATTGTATGTACCTAAATACATACAATATTATTTTAAATAAGCCATGAGAATGATATCACTCCATTAAGTGAATTAATCATAACCAACTTATTAATTCCTTACAGTAGAAATTGTGAGCGGATACAATTATACATTCAATTACGATTTCAATGGTGGAGAATCTGTTAAGACAAATGATCTTAGTTATTTGTTATTTATCTAATTTATAATGGTTGTCGAACGTGACTAATTCAATTATACATTTCATTACCTAATAAGGATAGTTTAATTTAGTTCATAGCTCACATATTTCAAGACCCTAAATTCCCTCCTAAATTTAGCATGCGTGCAAATTACCCTACATATATTGGTGGTAAAATGCATGCAAAATACCCATTTTAACTGACTCAAAATTATATATGTAATACCCTACACTTATGTATGTATAATTTTGCAGCAGCAACATGTCTTACATGCTCAACACAACATGTCTGTGTATGTTCTGGCAGTAGCAAGTCTTAGCAGAATAAGCAGATCTTGTCCGCCAAGACCAAACCTATCAAATTGTCATATCCATTTAAATGCGTAAAATGTATTCTGAGTTGTCATGACAAAAATATAGTTGTTTCAACAGTCATCTTGTAGACAGATATCCCTGCCCTTCTCCACACACTGCTGAACATTCACTGCCTACAGATCGAACTTGATATGTAAACATCCCCCAAACTCATTAAAGCACTCTAATACACATCACTCACTCAAAGTTCTGATGTAGTCTGCTGAGGGCCTCACCGTTTAGAATAATATAAACACCATTCAGTCACTGCACTTTCAGAGAGAGAGGCTTTGACTTATTGCACAAGAGACACTTATTGTAAGAGACATTGTGACCAAAGAGCATTCTGTAGCAGGGGCCTGCACGGGACTTTTCAATTCCACATTAGAAACATGTATGAGCTAATGTATAATTAGACGTTACTATTTTCACTGAGCTCTGCCCGGAAGGAACCTAGGGCTGCTGTTTGAACTCCCTGTACTTGGAAACAGAGGAGACATCAATATGGCTTTTGGTTATTGCTGTTAGTTTTAACTAACTCTGTGTTTAGCCTAACTGTGGAAAATGATAAGGCTAGAGAAGTTTACTCAGAACACTGTCAAACAACTTTTTCACTTAGTGTAATATCATGAAGCATGAAAAAATTATTTCCCAAAAGACTATGGCTATATGCAGGGATGTGCACAGTCAATTTGGTGGGCAGGGGCTCAAGTGGAAAAATAGATCAGTTCTCATAATTATTAAAAAAACAATTTTTGAAACAAAACATCAAATATATTAACACAACTCTGACTTCCTTATCATTTTATTTTAATTCCCTCACACTCATGCAATCGTTTCGTACTCAACAGATTTCTACAAAGTTTGGAGATTTTGGTCTATTTTGCTTCCATGTCTTCTTTCATTCTAATGGAAAGAAAACTTCCAAAATACAGATTTAGATGGTGTTTGTTTTAAGCTTACTACCCTCCGTCTATTTGCATCTGTAGATTTCTTCTAAATTAACCAAAACAAGCAAATCTGCATATTTAAACATAACATTTCAGGGGAAAAGACTCTTAATGTAAGACAGTTCTGTGGTGATATCCTTTAGTTATTTTGTTTATCCTATCCACTTTCTCAAATGTATGCAACTCAGCACATTTTAATTAGTTAACGCCTAATTTGCATATCAATGTGGCGATTGTGATGATGTTATTAGACACATCTTTTACTGTATTCACCTGTAGTGTCTCCATTAAGTACAGTACTTTAGCCTGTATGGCCATGATATATTACCTTAGCTAAACTTTAGCTAACTTATTCATTAGCTAGTAGCTCATGAGTGCATGTTAGCAAGACACAAGTTAAATATATTTGTCTTTTGGCTAATTAGCTGTAAAGTCAAGGCACTGGTAGCTAAGTCAATTGTTCATCACCACTCATCTCCATACAAGCCAAGAAAAACACAACTGGGATAGGAGCTGGGAGGGGCTGCTGTCTGCCTGTCTGCCTGTCTGTGCGTCTGATGTGCCGTTGTGTGCTGGAATTCTACGCGGAGACGCGGAGGGAGAGAGAGAGGGCATCGGAACTCTACAAAGTCTCATCTCCGACCTGATATTTTGAATTTTTATTAAATAAATATATTTGTTTGAGAGGAAAGCTGTGCGCAAACAGGAAGAAAAAAAGATTTGCAGAAGAATATTTCAGCTCTATAGATCCATATAATGCAAGTGAATGGTGACCAGGACACAGAAGTTCCAAAAATTAGATAAAGGCAGCATAAAAGTAATCATTAAGACATTTTATGTATCCTAAATACACACAATTAAAAAAATGTATTTAACACTTTTTGCATAATTTGGCAAAATTACAGCTTGATTGAGGATTTAACTGAATAAAAATATTCTGCTCACAAGTAATATTTACTGTCATCATACTAATAGCATTACTGTAACATCATATTTTATCTCAAGCATGTTCTTCACTGACACTTTTGTGGGCTCAGTTAACATTATTGTTTGGTATGGCATAAGAAAAGATAAAGTCTGGGTCTGTGACAAACCTAAAACAATAAAATCTGTACGTAAAGGCATTTAAAAAGTACAAAAAATAAATGATGAAGGCCTGGAAAAACTATTCTGAGTCAGTTTGAATGTGGGAAAAAAAAAAAAAAAAAAAAAAAAAAAAAATATATATATATATATATATATATATATATATATATATATATATATATATATATATATATGTAGTGACATTTTTGGTCACTACATAATTCCCATATCTCTCTGTGTTATAATTTGATGCCTTTATTATTATTTATATATTAATATTCTACATATTAGAATAATAATATAGAATGAGTTTGTGTAAGTGTGACCAAACTTAAGTAGTACGGTTTCATTCAAAATGTAGGTTCTGCAGATCACAAAGTAATTCGATGTTTTTAAAGCTTTCAATGCAAAGTTTAAAGTGATATTTTATGCCTGGCCTGTCTTAGAAGCAAAGTGAACTAACAGCTTTTCTCCTCTGAGGGACTTGTGAAGTTCATGTAGTTCTTTTTTCTCCCAAAACTCCCATTCAGTCCAGAAAACCTTTGGCACAACATCAAAGATGAACATGTGTCTGCTTCACTTCCTCTGCCTTTATCTCTCTCTCTCTCTCTCTCTCTCTCGGCACATGCAGAGGCGATGTGAGAAAACACAGTTTACCAATCAGATCTAGCACTCGTTTTTTGTTATTGTTGCAAAAAACAGTGCAGGCTTGGCAATTTTCATGACTGCTTGGAACACTTCAAAACAATACTACAAAAATAAAGTTAGTCAAGACAATCTTTGTGCATGTGGGTGGTTCAGTTGGTCAGTCAGTAGGTAGATGTGTGTCTATCCAGGCCCATAAATCACAATGTTAACCTCCTGAGACCCGGACATGACTGCTGTGTGCATTTTCCATTTCCATTTTTGTTTTTTAACTAGTACCACCTAATAAACAAGCAAAAAGATACAAATAAAATCTAGAGAAATAGTTCTTCTAAAAATTGATGCAGGACCAAGTTGTGAAAGTTTAAGTAATACCAAGCTTTAGAAATTCAGATTTGTTTTTTCATCAAATAGTTTATTATGTGTCCAGGAGTGTTAGTTATTCATGTTTTTGAGACTTTATAGACATTACAGATGATTTTCAATAAAGCTGAATTAATAAAAATAATCAGGGGCCAGCATCATCAAATCACTGCTAACCATAATAAAATAAAATTATGCATTATAACATTCGGAATTTATGTACTGATTATTATCATTGTCCCATGTCTGCCGAACATGTTGAGTGGTCCAAACATCATCTGCAGCCTGAAACTGAACTCTTGGATTTTAGGAGTGAAAGCACTTATCTTTATGCACCTTATTTTCATTCTAACTCCATGTAAAGCCTCTGAAAGCATTTCAGCTTTTGAATGACTACAATTATTCTCAATGTTAAAATGCACAGTAAATATGTAGGAATACATTTACTAATATTAATGAATAGAACTATATTGTACAATGATTACAAAATAAAAGAACAACATTTCTTTTAAAAGTAAGCAAAATGACCCACAGATGTGTTATAGTTCAAAATTATTCAATGTACACTGTTGGACAAAAGTTTGGAATAATGTACAGATTGTGATCTTATGGAAAGAAATTGGTACTTTTATTCACCAAAGTGGCATTCAACTGATCACAATGTATAGTCAGAACATTAATAACATGAAAAATTACTATTGCAATTTGAAATGTTTTCTTAAACTACTTCAAAGAGTTCTCATTAAAAAAAATCCTCCACGTGCAGCAATGTCAGCTTTGCAGATCTTTGGCATTCTAGCTGTCAGTTTGTCCAGATACTCGGGTGATATTTCACCCCACACTTCCTGTAGCACTTGCCATAGATGTGACTGTCTTGTCGGGCACTTCTCACACACCTTACAGTCTAGCTGATCCCACAAAAGCTCAATGGGGTTAAGATCCATAACACTCTTTTCAGATTATCTGTTGTCCAATGTCTGTGTTTCTTTGCCCACTCTAACCTTTTCTTTTTGATTTTCTGTTTCAAAAGTGGCTTTTTCTTTGCAATTCTTCACATAAGGCTGCACACCTGAGTCTTCTCTTTACTGTTGTACATGAAACTGGTGTTGAGTGGGTAGAATTCAATGAAGCTGTCAGCAGAGGACATGTGAGGCGTCTATTTCTCAAACTAGAGTCTCTGATGGACTTATCCTCTTGTTTAGTTGCACATCTGGTCTTCCACATCTCTTTCTGTCCTTGTAAGAGCCAGTTGTCAGTAATCAGTAATGTCTTTGTGATCAGTTGAATGCCACTTATGTGAATTAAAGTACCAATTTCCTTCCGTAACAGCAAAATCTGGACATTGTTACAAACTTTTGGCCGCCAGTGCCAAAAATGACATGCTTTTTTAACTTTTGATGGAATAAGGTCCCATTTTCCACACATGTGGACATCATCTTTATCAGCATGCTGAATGGATTTTTTTTAAAGCCGCATATCAAACAAAACTAGAGATGCTACTCTTTACACCTAAACAGGTTTCAATCAAAAAACTTAGAGGTTTCTTACCAGTGCCACTTTTGTTGGTGCTGTGCACATTGGCGCACTTCACGGAAATTGATGTCACACTGTTGTGTCAGGTGACATGTTGTGCCAGAAGTTTAACCTTTAAATGACAGTGTAGGGTTGTGAACAGTATTCAGTCTGTTTTTTTTTTTTTCTTGATTTTCTCCCCAATTTGGAATGCCCAATTCCCAACGCGCTCCAAGTCCTCGTGGTGGTGTAGTGACTCAATCCAGGTGCCGGAGGACAAATCTCAGTTGCCTTCACGTCTGAGTCTGTCAATCCGTGCATCTTATCACATGGCTTGTTGAGGGCGTTACCATGGAGACATAGTGTGTGTGGAGGTTTCACACCATTCTCAACAGCGTCCATGCACAACTCACTCAAGCCAAAATACTACTTCCAAACAGGTGGATGCGGGGTCACACAAGGTTAAAATTCCCTGATATTTCCGGGTTTCTCATGGCCCTTGTAATCCTGGCTTCACATTATTTTACTTCAGTTTAGGTAAATGCAGAGGAATTTTAGACTAAATTGGAAGATGTGTGCTTCCTCTAAAGTGGTTTGATTCTTCTACAATGGCTTTGAATTGCTGGTCTGGTGGGAGACTCCTGCGGGACTGATATAAAGGTGTGTAAACAGCGAAAGCAAACAGTTACATGAGAGAAACTGTCTGTTAAGCACCCAGAACAGGGACCTTCGCATTGAACCCAGGTGTTTTTCCAACACCACATACAGATACAACACTATTGAGGGCAGATCTTCAGACATTGTTTTATTTCAAGTGATATTTGACAAGCAATCATCAAATCAACATATAAAAACATCTGCACCATTTCTTTAAACAAGCTTATGTCATGGTGCCTTAAAATAAATACTTTCAATAGGAAATAATACAGACATAATATGCAAAATCCAAACCAGACAAACGATCGAGCAAATGCCACAGGTGTGAAACATAAAAAGGGTCCATAAAATGTCAACATCCCCAACCCCTCAAACTCATTTCCAAAAAAAGTGTTGTAGAAAACATCTGAAGTACTTTGTAAAATACACAATTTTATCAAAAAGTTTTTTTTTTTTTCAGGTTTTCTCAAAATCATTGCAAAATATTAGCTGGTATCATAGCAAGATTAAATGTGAAGAAGAATGTGCTTTTGCATTTTTTATTAGTATTCACATATAATATATAATAACTATCAACAAAGTCCTCCACTGGTCTGTATGGAGCAATAGCAGCCATATTGCACAAGGCTCATCTTCCTCAGGCACATGGAAGAACTCTCCTCTCATTCACATGCTGCTTTGCAGGCACAGGTAACCATGGCTACCAGCGCTGCTCGATTAAGACGCTCTCGCACCTGAGGCACCAACACACTTTGGGGGCAACCGTGGCAAGTGCCCGCACTTTTCTATCCATCAGCTGCCACTGACCGGCATAGTAAGACAAAAAACAGAAAGTGTGTACCGCACATTTGAGTCCAGAGTTCACATTCAAAACACTCTCTATTATTTACACAATCGCAACAGGTGTTGCTCACATTTTTTTTTTTCTCCACACATTAAAAAAAGAAATTTGGTTCCTTTTGACCGTTCGTCCTCCACAACGTAACAAGTCCTCGACACATTGCTGGTTAAGAATACAGTACAAAAAGTGGTCCACGTAGGAGATCATGTGACCTGTTAATGTAATCCTCGCCAAACACCCACAGACTGAATGTAAACAAACTCTTGCATGGCTTTCGATCCAGACTGGAGTGCATGAGTTGCAAAAGGTTTCACTTCCATTGTACAATAATGAAAAAAAAGCAAGTTTTTAGCACCTTCACCCATTAAAATCCTGGAATCACTCCCAAACGGAACATGGGCGCAGAAGTCCTAGTGGGCTAAGAACAACAGGGTGTTGAAATACGACATTTCGATTACTACAATACACCATTAAAAATGGGAGTCTAAGTCTAGCAAGTCTCATACTGCTAGAGCGACAAAAGGTAACTAAAAGGTTAAGCTACATTTAGTTCACAGCTGTTGTTAGTTTACTTAAAACAAGTTAAACAGGAAAGCTAGGTCCTTTTGACCCCCATCATTGAGTTTCTTTTCAAGAGCCAATGCCGG